>JASCZW010014080.1:0-23835 GCA_034211315.2 Aedes japonicus | reverse complement strand
AGTTCAGAGCGTTCAAAAATAACTCGACAGAATATATACCAACTAAAGAGTCCACCCGCTGAAATCGGTTGAAAATTGCCGACATGTATGCATTTTAGTTGTGGTACCGGTACCCACACAAACTAAAATGCATACATCTCCGGCAATTTTCAACCGATTTCAACAGATTTGGACTTTGGATTGAGAATCTCCTCTTCTATCAAGTTATTTATCACGATGGACCATTTTCGAACACTCTGAATTTTAGGAAATCCGGATTTTCACGGGCATGTTCTGATTTAATGATACTGATCGTGGATTTTGGTAGAAATCCAGCAATATGGGTATCAAACTTTTAAAATGTCTTCAGTAGATTGAATTTTCTTGTTTTGGGTCCATCGGATGTGTGCGAAACTTCAAGTGGCCAGTTCGGAGTAGGTTCCCCAAGGGTCCGTGGCTGGTCATAGACATTTTTCAATGGAACCGTAACAATATGTGTATCGAACTGCTTGAAATTTTCTCAAGCATTTGTTTCCTTGTAATCCTGAGTTCACTAGAAAAGTAGGCCTTGGAGTCACCGTTTTTCCCTGAACCGGTCATTCCGAAACAGGGACCCGTGAGGCCTGGAGTGGTCAAAATATTTTCTGAAGTAAACCCTGACAATATGGGTATCAAAATTCGTGAAATTTCTTCAGTAGGATGTTTGT
Source organism: Aedes japonicus (assembly GCA_034211315.2). Classification (NCBI taxonomy): domain Eukaryota; kingdom Metazoa; phylum Arthropoda; class Insecta; order Diptera; family Culicidae; genus Aedes; species Aedes japonicus. The sequence goes on along the minus strand of JASCZW010014080.1, from coordinate 23,149 downwards.
CATTTTTTTGTGATCATTTGATGGTTTGTCCCTGAACCGGCCATTCCGGAACAGGTTCTCGTGAGGCCTCGAGTGGCCATAACCGGTCCGGGGACAAGTTGGCATATTGAGGTATATAGAATAGAAATGTATTTTAAGGAATTATTCCAAAGGTTTTGACAGTATTTTCAGAAATTCACTTGATATTCCCAAATAGTGTCTCCGTACCGAACCTCAGCCCCCGAAACCCGGATTTGCGGGAACCAGATGAATCCAAATGGACGTTGCTGCCAATTCCCATAAAGCAGATGATTTTCTGAATCTAACGGTGAAAACAAAATCGTGTAGAGTCGGTTCGGCAGAGATCTTCTGCGGAGCTTGCTAGCTTGCGCCCTGTTCAAGTGACTGGTTCAGAATCAAGCGAACGAGTCGATGTTCGCTCGTTCCAACCAGTTGTTAATCGGGTACCCCTGACAACGGATGGTAACCGTACCAACCAGTTGTTGGACGTCGGTGTGTATGATTTTATTTTCAACTCGCACCAGATTGAGGTTGATATTGATTTGTGGTATATTTGACTTACCTCATGTTGATATCAACCCCACCATAAATGACTTCATCGCAGTCATGGTAAAATTAAACGCATTTATAGTCTGCTGAAAATTGTTTGTGCTGGAACTCAATTTAACCCTCGAAATGGTAGTTTCTACAGCAGATTTGTTTTGTGTGTATTACAATGGTCCTAATGATTTATTACAAAGACTACGCACAACATTGTTCGAATTTTTAATATTTGTTCTAAATGGTATTGCAAGTAGGCTTGCAAATTGGGAAATGTACTATCAACATCCAAAGCAAAATATAATACGATAGGGAAAGTGGGGGAAAAGCTATCACGGTAGTTGAGTGCTTAATAGGGTCTTTTAGGAGTCTATGGATTATAACATTTTTCGAAAATAAAAACAATAATGCGGTTATATTATGTATTCATGTATTTTTTAAATTCTAACAAGTGGAACTATTAAAAACTTGCCACACTTGCCACGCAATCATACCAATGCAAAAATGGTAACTGGCATCGAAAGCTCAATTAATAACTGTGGAAGTGCATTTAGAACACTAAGTTGTGAGCACAATAAGCTAATTGTGAAAGCTACAAGCTTGAAGTGCTATTGAAACCATTTCAAAATATCATGATTGCAGGGACAACACCTTTCTGTTCCACCATGAACAACGCTACAAAAATAGACTAACGAACCAACCATTGATTTTAAACATATATATATACCGTAGTGAAAAATACCAGTAACTGCAGCGCCATCTATGCAGCGTAATTTGGAACTAATATGATCAAATTAAAATACTACAAATAACATACTGAGAAATCCTCTTTCCGAAGATGGCAACTCTCTAGCGCCTCATTTGGAAAAAGATAGACTGCAGCGCCATCTCTGCGGCATGATTTGGAACTAATATGATAATGTCAAAAGACGACGAATGACATACAGAGAACTTTGCCGAAGACGGCAAATCCCTAGCGCTTAATTTAGAAAAGATAGACTGCAGCGCCATCTCTGCGGCATGATTTGAAACTAATATGATAATGTCGAATGACGACGAATGGCACACTGAAAAACTTTGCCGAAGACGAAAACTCTCTATAACTACTCTGAACTGCTTTGCCCACACATGGAATTAACAATTTCTTTCCATTTCTAGCAGATTCCCGGTGGCCAATGTTAGGCTTTAGCACTGCACTTTGATTGTTACTTTGTATTCTCAGCGCGGAAGTAACGATCTTTGATGGAGTTTTTCATCTTCATGGGACGCTAGGAGCGGACCGTAACTTATTTTTTTTTTTTTGTCTGCTCCTAGCTCTATGGGGATGGGGGATTGTTGAAAATCTGTTACGTGAACAAACATAAGCACAATTTGAAAGAATCAGGGGAAGTTGAGCAACCGTTACTTATTGTGACATATGAGGGGGGGGTTTAAAATCTTTGCGTGACCAAGCAAAGTAATTGCAAGAAGTCAAAGTAGAATAAGGGCCAATTTATCACTAGTTAAGAACCATGTTTAAAAATCTGGGAAAACACCACCTCCAAAACGTCAAATGAAAGTTTTCAATCCATATTTTAAAGATAAAATATCGAAATTCAGCTAAAACTTCGGTCATGTATTATTAATCACGTTTGCTCATAACTGGAACACTGAACCAATTGTTTTGTGTTTCTATAGGAGTGGCTCATAATAGAAACACATTTATGGCCAAGTGGTGCAAGAAATCTGAAATTTTAAGAAAAATGGATTAAGTCTATCTTTTGATTTCCGACCAATTTATAAGGCTTCGATAAATGGAGACGTACTATTTCCCCCTCCATGGCTGGATTTTGTACCTGGACGCTGGTGGGAGGGCCCAATCTCATGTTAATGAGTCATTGGAGAAGCTGATGGCGATAGATGTCGCCAGGTCAAACAGTGGCGACCTGCTATCTCTAATGAACCATTCATGGAAGAGCCAAAGGTCCAGTCACACAAAGTAGTGATAATATTCTCACACCTCGCTCCTCTTTCTATTTAATAGCCGCATCGTAGCACGCATATACACGGGCACTAAAGTTGAGTGTGATATTGGCGGGCTGGGTCGCAAAATCACTTTAAAAATTTAACTCACAGATAGATTTATTCAATTTTGAAAACATTTAATAGCTCATACTATAAATTGTGAAGGCAACAGTAATCTCCATTTCCAATCTCCAACTGCCATGCTTATCTTGACAGACACGCGTAGCCTCGTCTGCTAGATGCAGGCTTTCAAACTGTACTAACAACTCGACTCGAGTCAGGAGTTATTAGGCACGAGACACTGAAGAAGTCTGCACATTGTAGATTTCTGAAATACGTATCTGTCGAAGATAAGCAAAAGGTTGTTGGAATTAAATGGAGATTACTAATTTTTCTTCTAATTTATAGTTGTTAAGGCATTCCACTAAACAGCTCAAACCCTCTAGGATTCATTTAATATTCAATTTGATGTGGGAAGTTTGAACTGTGTTATAGACCTTCTAGACCGTGGCCATAAGTATTGTGATTTCCGTGGGATGTGGTGGGCCCAAGCTTAGGAACCCTCGGCTCTGGCAAAAACCTTGAGTGTAGTTTAACTTCAACTACCAGGTCCCAGGGCTGGTCTGGTTCTTTACCATTTTGGAAAGAAGCACACTAGTGTTGCCAGATCAGTGATAATGCAGCCCAAAAATGCGTCTGAAAATCCTCCAGTATTTCCTATCGATAAACATTATTATACTGAGATAGTGATCTATGCTCAAGTACAGAATTTGTGAATAGTTGGAATGTTGCACTTGATCATATAAACGCAGTTGAAAAATCTGCATACTTTATTATCACAACCTAGCGCACTTTTTGGAAAGCATTATCACAAGGGGAGCCTGTTCCATTATTCATCTCATGATCCATTATTCGGAATTATAGGAGTTTGATATGTGAATAAATTTGTTCCTTTTGTTATTAAGTTACTTTCAACTTCCAAAAATAAATAACATTAAGTTTAAATAAAAGTTAGAAATCCGATGGTTACGCGTCGATCTTTCGTTTTCAAATTGTGCGAATTGCTAAGAGATGAGATGAACATGGAAATGGTAACCCAAGATGCTATGCTTGTATCAAAGCTTTCTACCGTGAGGCGATTTTGCTTACTTCATTCTAGATACCAAGTTTTGAAGAAAAGCTGAGCTCTTACAGTGCGCATCGGCAATTGACGATATACTACGTCATCAAGATGAAGTCCTGTTGAAGAATTTCAAATAAAATTCAAGATTCAAGACAAAGTCCCCGATACTGGATGAAAAATCCTGTCTGTTTCTAACGAAACATTACACGGATCGTCACAACAGACGCAAGCTCAAAATTAGAGATAAGTAATAAATGTATTACCCTCTCAACATATCAAAAGCTTTTAAGGTACGCATCGACAATGAGCGATTTACCTTGTCATCAAAAAGAAGTTTTGCTGGAGAACTCAAACAAATTTCAAGACCAACCTTCCAAACAAGAAGCGAAACCTCATCTTGAAACGAGAGTGCAAGAATTATAGTAATATCAAGCAAAACAGGTATTTTGGAAGATATCGTTGATCAGTTAATCACCAGGTATATAGATTATACTAGATCTTTTTTCAAAAGGGCGAATCTAACAATGAGAGGCTCTCTCCTCTTTCGCTCTCTTCATTTATTACACGCTATTAGATTTTTGAGGGATTCTTTAGTACAGATATAAACACAACAGTGCTGGCTACCATTACTCACAAATAATTGAATGTAAAACGTAACGCTGAATGGAATATGAATGAAAAAGAAAGTAATCAAAGAGAGTCCTCAATTGCCAGATCTGCCCTAATGAAAAAAACTACTCTAGATATTTGCAAAATGATTGATGTATACTCTCTTTCCGGAGAGCGAACGTATTGAATTTTCGGTGTCAGATTTTTCCTTCCATCCCTTCAATTTTCAAAACTTTTGAAATCTCAAGTTTTCCCTGGACAGGAATCCATTCTGTAGTGGTTTAGTGCGTTTGTTTGTTTTCGGACCAGTGGGTTCTTGAAAAGAGTGAACAGTGCGCGGTTCTAGAGGGGGTGTCCAGGTTTCGCGTGAAGTCGATCCCACTGAGGGCCAAAACGTGCTTACCAGTCGCACAATCCGCTGGTGAACCGATTAGTTGCCGGATAGATGCCGCTATGAAGTGAATGGAGAGTAAAAAATGTGCCGGTTGCAAACAGTAGTTTCCCCGGACAATGATGGCTGCCCCCGATCGAAAAGAAGAGTATGGAAAAGCCGGAAGACGGGAACAGAAGCGACTTCCTCGTTGCATCAATGCCAATGGATATCTTGCAAATTCAGCTAAGTACCCAATTTTTTTTCAAAATCAAACAATTCAAGCCCCCGTGCAGTCCAAAGCGCTGTCGGATCAGCCACCTTTCTTCTTTAATGCAAAGCGGCACGCCGTGTTATATTTTCTGTTTTTCGCTCTCTCTCTCTCTCTGTTTGATTCGCCTCGCGATTTTGGTTGTCCCTTTTTAGTGTTTTAGCAACTCTACAGTTCCTCTGGTTAGACCCTTGCACTGAACTGGCCGGCTTGTCGTGCCGCGAGGGCTCAGTGGGTATTTTTCGTCAAGACACGAAGCGGTTGCAGCAGGGCAGCGGCCGGCTGACAAGTGATTTTGGGTTTATGTTGTAATGTCCCTCTACTGCATACATTTTCTTGTTTAACATATTTTTCATCATTACCATAACCATTAGTCTTGGTCATCATTATTACTGTTTTTGTCATTAGTTGTGTTTTCGGGATTTGTGTATTAACGTTTTAAGGGTTTTAAGATTTTAGCCTGGTAGGTGGTTTTTACTTTTAGTCGGTGTGTTTTGTTTGTACAATTGTCATTTTGATTCTTTCTTCTCCTCTTGTGGTTTGGAGGTGTCAAGTGCTTTGAATACAGGAACGAAATCTGTGGTAGGCTTTTGCGCTTGTTGTTGAGTGCGTTGTTCATTTCCGGTTGCAGATGGACGTTTTGCCGGGTCTGAGCTGATTTGATTCATGCAGCGCTGGGTGCCGTTTGGCTGATGTCTGGTTTTGTAGTTCAATCTTTGTTGTTGTTCACAGTGTCATTGTATTTGATGGTGTTGTTTTGTTGATTTTGCTTCATAGATGATTTAAGCCTTACTTGTTGTTTTTTGTGTCCATTTGTCTTTGATTCCCTTTCAATTCATGAAGAAATTGTTTGTGAAGTAAGACAATAGCTAGACATTTGTGGTACTTCTTTTCTTGAAAAAGCCCAGCACAAAGATGCGGATTTGCTGTGCATTTAAATGTTACTATTTGAACGTTGAGATTAAGTTCTTCTGTAGCCAAACGGGTAAGATTGTGTTGACGCTCGTCTAGCAGACCATCTTAGATTGGGACTGCGAAACAAAACGGTATTGAACGGATGACTGACTTAGTAAGCTCGTTCTATTTTTACTCATTATGTCATAAACGATTCCAAACATTTGAAGCTACTTGAAAACCATGAATAAGTTTATATATGCGTGTATGTGTAAGTGTTCGCAGCAATCCAAGAAATCTGACAAGTTCTCTTTCAGTACCTGCTCTTATATCTTTAGACATTCTTCTCTTTTCAGAGAGCGAGTAATGGCGCTATAACCATAAGCCATAGGCAGCTAGGACTATAGTTAATGCTAAAGTCCCAACCGTTTGAAGAGAATAAATGGAGCATCACTTAACCTTCTTAGACAAGATGCTCCCAACGACCGTTTTTGAATACATTTTTGTTCTGTACGCCAAACAGGGCATTCTGTTCAACTATTCTCTCCGACTATTCATTTCCTTTTTCCTTTGATATCTACTGAAGGCTACGTGGGTTCCCCGTGTCTTCTTAAGGTAGATACCAAATCCTCCCTATCACCAACGGTCGCATGGACGTGGCCAGGTGAGCGATCAAGGAGTGTCTTCGTGGAGATTATTGCGTGAAGAAACGTATCAGAAACTGGTTTCGTTTCATGGTGGCATGCAATGTCTTCAACGAATTATTCCTCATCGTAGCTCCATCCACGAGGTGTGCAAACGTCAATGCTAATGCTAATGTGGTGGGCCCGTTTAGGAACTGGGGTTTGTCATAGGTGTATTTGTTCAGAAAGAGGTGTGCTTTCGGCGGGCTTTGCCACAATTTACGCTTAGACGAGGCTAGAAACAGTTTTTAGACGCCTGACATCAAGTAGTTAAGGGACACGACAGGAGGTGCAGCTTTCATTGGAGTAGCAATTCTTTCATCGTTGTTTATTTATTGATTGTCATTAACTAAAATAAAAAATACCTATGCTAATTCTAATGCTAATTCTAATATAATATATAATTTAAATATGTACGGTATACGACAGCCGACTTTCAAATTATAGCAAATCATAGAGATATGTTACTTTGCAGCGTAAAAACAACATGAAACTTACAGTGGCATCTCAAATAGCCTGGTCACATTGATATGAACTACAGAAAATGGTTCTTTTTATATTTTCGGGATTTGCCGTATATCATTGTAATGCAGAATTGTAAATTAACGGTTTTATGATCACTTTAACTTTTTTTTTTATTTACAATTTAAAAAAAAAACTTATTGAGCGTGTTAGTAGAACGATTGTGATTGGGAGGCAGGAATAATTTCAAATTAACACTTCATTTTATCATTTTTTGATTTAAAGAATAAAACATTGAAACTTTTTTTTTCTTCAAATAATCACTAGTAGCCGCGAGTAGGTTCCTTGAGATTCCACTGGAGAGAAGACAGATAGGCCTGTTTCGTCTGCGACTTACAGACTTCCTCAGTGTCAAGTGCCCGACTTATGATTTTCTTTTTGTAGTATTTTTAACCGGTCCAAAACGCCCTACCCTAGCCACCTACCCTAACCTATCTCCTTGTTGCTTCCCACTTGAGTTCATGTGGTCTGAATAGACTAGTTCGCCATTACCCCTCCTTCACCATCGGCTTTGGGCTGACTTGCGCTCTTATTGCCCCACCAAATGCTGCAAAATGAAAATGAAAATATTCACTGAATATACTTGAATACGAAACGTAACTTTGTTTAGCCCAAAAACTACTGTTACTACCGTATATTTCAAGTTCTGTACGCAAGGACAGTTTGGATGACGTAAAACATCACAAAGTTATCAAATATTGACTGTTGACCTTCTAAAAGGTTCATTCAATAGGTTTGAATACATATTGTTACGCTTATATAGCCCTAAAAGCTACTGTTACAGCTATAGATCTGAAGTTCTGAACTCAAATACATTTTTGGATGACCTAGAACATCCCAGAAAGGTCCCTGGGCACTGCGGCAAACCCTTGAGGTAGTTTAACTTCAACTACCAGGTCCCAGGGTTGGTCTGGTTCTATAGGTGCTATTCATAAACCTTGTAGACTTTTCTGGGGAGGGGGGTTTGACTAACGTCTACGCTCCATACAAAAATTCAAAAAATTGTATGGAGAAAAGTCTACTGATGGCAGAGGGGGGGGAGGTCTGGTGATTTTCAAAATGAGTCTACGTGGTTTGCAGGAACAGGTCTCTTGCCATTTCGGAAACAAGCACACAAGTATTGCCAGATTAATGGAAATACAGCCCAAGAGTGCTTCTGATAATCCTCTAGTACTTCTACCGATAAACATTAAAGTTCTGAGATGGTGATCAATGGTCAACTACAGTATTTGCAAATAGTAGATACTGCATTTGATCATATAGAACCAGCTGAAATAGCTGAAACAGTTTCAAATCAAATCAAAACAAACCAGCACACTTTTGGAAAGCATTACCAGATAGGGAACTGTTCCATTATTCATCTCATGATCCATTATTCATATTATTCGGAAACTGAGCTTGTCAATCGATTCTTTTTGTGGCTTGCTTTCAACAGCAATTAAAAATAATTAAAATTAACAATCAATAAAAAGTACGAAATCAGAAATGAGATTAAAATGGGAATGGTAACCTAGATGCTATACGTTTATCGAAATATTTTATCGTGAAGTGATTTTGCTTATTTAATTTTAGAATATTCTAGCTTTGAAGACAATGGATCTCCGGTTAAATATTGTTCGCGGCGTGAGTGATCGAGTCAGCACAGAAAAAAACCAGAAGTACAGTACTACTAAATACGTGCCATGATCGTAACAGAACATGTTGCGATAATGGAAGTGTAAATATAGTACAAACATCCAATTGATATTGTAGTAATGTGTTTATGCGGGGCTTGTTGTGTGAAAGTGACTCGAATGGACATGAGTGACCAGGCATTCTGAAATGGGTCACTGAATCTCAACAGCGCTAGAGTGGGAGTTGTATTGCACACACACACACACACACACACAACTTTAAAACGTTTAATAGAGGGAAATGTATGTTGACAATAGGAGAAATCTTTGTCGAACCACTATTATTTTTAAATGAGCTTCTTTAAAAGCGTGCATGAGCATACAATTTTAATTTAATAACCAACTTTGCATCACAATAGCAATTCCTCTCTCTATTGATATTTCTTGTATGGTTATGTTGCTTTGTTTTTTTTTTTTTTTTTAAAAATGAAGATTGTATTTGATGAAGTTTTTTAAAACGGATTACAATGAGTTGGCTATTTTGTTTTTTTCATACTTTTTTTCTCACTTTTATTAACACTACAAACTATTGTGTTTCGTCACGGCGATGATGATGGAATTTTAAACCAAAGAAATTTGTCTACAAAAATTTGGGGCTTGAGAAGATACCATGAGTAGTGGGTTGTCAGGCTAATTGTCGGAGAATTCCTTGTCAATTCTGTCGTGGTTGAAAGTAGAAGTTTGACTAGGGCCGGTCCAGTGTCTTGCTCAAACCTTTGTAGGGGTAAGTGGTAAGACCACCATTATCATCAATATTAATCAGATTTTAAATTATAGATTCGTTTATAAAAATATTCAAAAATAAGTGTTGTGACTGAAATTTACGTCATGGCATGTCAAATTAAGTATTAAATTTTTGATTCATATAAATTTGAAAGGGCACGTAAATCTATGTCTTTGTCGCTTCTTTCGGGCGCATCTAAAAAAAACCTAATTTTACATAAAATGTGTTCGAGACATTCATTATTATTATTTTGATACCTTCTTCGTACTCTCTTCAACCCAAATTGATATTGAATTCAATCACCATCAATGCAAAACAATTACACTCGTTTCGCTCTCCTACATTTCCAGACATCAAAGCTCGTTGCATCTAGCAAGCCATTCGAGCATAATTACCGTTTGTTGTTTTGAATTGTTATTAATTTTAATAGATACATCGTAGAACGTATCGGCACAGTTCCTCCAACAACCCGTACAGAAATGCAGCAAGAACCACGCACCACTGCAGTACGGATAGGATTTAGACTCGAACCGAGCCGCACAATGGAAATAGAAATTGAATCGCATTTCAAATCGACATATGCGTACCCCGAGGGCACTCATCAGGGGCGGAGTTACTCCACTTTCGCTCTCTCGCCCTATTGTTATAGCGAGAACCAGGGTTTCGCTTGCTTTGTCGTCGTTCGATCGAAGGATGAACGATTGTTAAGCTGTGATAGATGACCACATCACGGCCTACTACATACTAAGTGAATAGGCGCACTTGTTCATCCCGCGTGTACTGCCAGCTGTCTTCTGAATTCGGACGGCGAGAACGGACGAACAATACTTGTTATTCCGTGTGTGGTTCTTTTAAATATGAATGCAACCAAAAGACTCTCTGCGTAATGCGTTCTGAATGTCGACAGGCGATAATTATAGGGTTTGAATGGCACACCACCCCTCGCGCAGAACGTCGTATTAGAGCATTTGGTACAGATATTAGAAGGAAAATCATCCCCGCATCAGCTCCGATCTGCTGATGCTCGAGCAAACCCAAGTGTAACATGTCGTTCGTAATATAAATTAGACTTTTTCAATAGCAATTACTGCACTCTCTTAACGTCTCTCAGCATGTTTCGTATTTCAGCGCTCATTGATGGTGACGGGAGCAGAAACACAGGGGTGTGCGTTCGCTACGCTGTGAGCATTTTGCCTTCCCCTGCCTCCTCTCGTGTTAAGTGCTTTTAAATGTAAATTGTTCGGAAATCCAAAGTGGATTTAAACAGTTGTTTGCCTGGGTGCGTCTTTTCTCGGATGCTTAGGTCGTATTTACCGTTTGGGGAAAAAGGACTTTCTCCAGAATGTAGTGGAAATTATCAGTGAATAGAGTGTTTATTTACATGCGCAGGTGAATTGTTGGGGTCATCAGTTCATTTGGCAAAACTATCCCATTGTTGTGGATCTTAGACATGAAACATCAGCAGCATTGATTCATGGGAAGTTTACCTTTAAGAAAATTCACTCGTTGAGGCGAAGTAATGGCGTTGTGACTACTTCTTAATGAATTCTAGAGAGTTTAAGCTGTTTAGTGGAATACCTGTAACTAGAAATGAGAAGAAAATTTAGTATTTTCCATTTAATTCCAACTACCTTTGCTTATCTTCGACAGATACGCGTATTTCGTCTACAATGTGCAGACTTCTTCAGTGTCGTGTACTAATAACACGACTGTTATAAAAATATTTTTAACAAATTATAAACGAATCAACTTATCATGGCGTATGCCTAACTATCTATGGGAAAGCAAAAGGCAATAAAATGAACAGCTAAATATAGAGATTTTTCATAGAAGTATCCAAAATTGTCGTAAATTAAGAAGCGTGGTTTTATCATAAGGTGTGTATCGAAAAGTAGTTATAAACATTCACAAATTGGAATAAAACTACAAACTTTGAAATGATAAACGTTACAAGAGACGTAATTCACCTTTGATGAAAATCGGAGAACGTAAACGAATATTTCATGTAAAATTGTGTCTAACGAAACATTCGCCACTTATCAAAAGGTGTGTTAGATTTAATTTATTTCCTCGTCTCTTTCAACGCATTCTTATATTCTAAACGACGCTTGCATGAGTCGGTTTCAGCGCAGCAAAATTTACATGACTTTTTGGTAGTGTAGTTTCAAAGCAATGCCTTTTAAAAGAGCTTAGCATAATAGAATATTAATTAAACTAACTAATTGCTGATTTCGGTAATATGATCGTACTTAAGCCCTCGTTGATCATGTTCTGTACAGTGGTTTTTGTGCACTTCCTGGACGCTGCTGATCATATTTTTTTCTTGAAGCTTGACAGGTTTGAAGTTCCACTTGACGATTGCCTAGTAGCTTTAGATCGGTCGCAGCTGGGAACAGCTTGGTGGGTTGATATCTTTTTATAGGAAATCAACATTGTTATCAGAATACCACCGTAACGTTGATCGGGCACATGGGCAGAGGCCAGATCCGGCTAATAGAGAGGATGAATCTGCTTCCGATATAGTCCGAAGCAACCTTATCTGAAGAGCACCTTATCTGTTTCCGCAATATTAAGCATTTATTGTTCCTTTTGTTTAGAAAATGGAAGACCGCTAACCACATGTGGGAAATGTTTGTCAACAACAAGAACCTGATTATCGCTTTTGTCCGTCGAAGCAGTCGTATCTGCAATTGGGATACTCTCCCCAACCGATTTAGTGTAGATGTGAGGTGTCGGCAGTATTCCGTCAAAACACACTGGGAGGGATTATCCAAAACATGGTCGTACAACTTCCAGGACCTCATTTTGGCTAACTACTTATGCTTCGGAGCTTGCTTTGGTGCTCTTCTAACAAAATCACGAGTAGAAGCTGGTTTGTTCTTCTTAATATAATCGACGACTTTTTGGTTCAATTCGGGATTGCTGATGAAACTGGCCCAGTTTGCAGCAGATCCTTTCAATCACTCGTTTGCTGGACACACACAGATGCATTCACCACGTGGTGTACAGAGTTTTGTAAAGCAAGTTGCATATCTAACGGGCGATGTAGCATCGGATGCAAGCAAGAGCATGAAATAAATTACAAATCAACGTCGACATTTATAATCTTATGAATGAACAAAAATAGTATCATTAAGGAGGTGACCATGGGTGAGATCTTTCTGATTATAACTACATAGCAATAATCCTATTACCAAATAATATTAAATACGTGTCTGAGTTGGAAATTTAATTTTTCCAAATTTGGAAGTGTGTTGCAGTGCCCTTATCCAAATGATATCGGTAATGTTTACATGCGGGGCTTATTGTATTTGAAAGTAACATCGGAATGGGCGTGACTCTCCAGACATTCTGAAACGGGTTGCAGGATCTGCAGTGAGCTATTACATTTTAGCTTCGGATTATAGTATAGCTGTTTCCAATGGTGGTCTTTTGAGGAATTGATGTGAACAGATTTCTTCCACAATACACGGTCGAATGGTCGATTCCCAACAATTTGGGATTTGAGGCCGGATTTTCCACGATTGCGCCCATAATCTTTTGTCGAAACACGTCTTGCTTGGTAGCCCGTCTTGATCACTTGATATCAATCACTTGAGATTGTGACGAAATTTTGCACATGAACATCAACCCTAAATTTGTTTTACCTAAAATTTCATCAACTTTTACCCATGCAATAGAAAGTTATAATCAAATGAATGTGTTGCATTTTTTTCGAGTACTTAATCTTTTTGAGGCCTCGGATTCACACGTTTGATCTGTAATAGGAAAATTTTGTGCTGAATTCATTATGCAAAACTTAACAACAAACATGCCTTCATATTGTGTTATTTTCAGGAGTTCACATTGGTTGAACACTGATTTTTGATAATTCAATTGATAAATTACCAACTGGTGGTTGTAAACATCTTGAAAAAGATATTGAAAACTTACTCAGCAATTAGCTTTTAAATTATTAAACTTTTTATTGACAATTTGCTATTTTTAAATTTTAATATTACACCCTAAATTTGCCGTTATACGTAGTCTGAGTCAAACAACAAAAAACAAAAGCAGCTCAAATCCCATTAAAAAAAAAACAAACAAGAACCACGATCTTTTTGTTTTAGCTTTGCTGCAATAAGCTTATATGAAAAATGCAGAAGAAACGGTCCAATATTTATGCGTATGTGCCACTCTGAACCGTTTCACACTTATTTTTACTAATGTTTATACGCACACTTAACTAACAATGACTTGTAGGTTTAGACGCACACTTATCTACAATGATTCAAATAGCCAATTGATAAAAATGTCCTGTTGCGTCCTTTTTTAAAAGCATTGAAGATACTACTGGTATCTACCAGCATCCAAATCGGCATAATTTTCATCAATTGCAAATGTTCTGCACAGCAGCAACAGAAAAATCGTGAAATCACACACCTTAACGCAGCATTTTCATATTGTGATTTACTTTTGTTGTTGTTTTTATATTCGTTAATTTTCAAGGCCTAGACGAGTTCAACACATTGCGGTCAATATTGTTGCTTACAGTTCATTGCTTTTTAGTGTAAGTAAATGGGTTGCCAATTACTCGTGGCTTGCTCGGAGATTATGGGTCACATTATCGTTTTGGAAGGAATGAGACAGGTAACTTGTTTAAGCTATTATTTATGAACTAAAAAATGAGAAGAGTTATTAATAATTTTCATTTAATTCCAACTACCTTTTTTGCTTAAAGACTGTATTCGAAGAAATTTGGACACACGCAATTGTTCGTAAATTTTTAGCGTGTAGGTAAAAATATTGAAAATTTAACTGAATGTATTTCATTGTGTTGTGTCAATTGTGTAATGATTTTCGTGAAAATCGGTCGAGTGATTTCAGTGATGGCTTCGAATGAAGAAATAGTGCGCCAACAAATTTTGGGCACTCACTTCGAAAACCCAAACGCTTCCTCATCGATGGATCGGAAAACAGCTCGGAATCGCACATTCAACCGTATCTCATGTGATCAAAACGATCAAGGACCGTAAGAAAACCAAGCGGAAAATGGTAGTGAGAAAAACGTGGCACATCAAATCCGGAGAAGGCCAGGATGGTATTGAATCAATTTAAGCGTTATCCCAACATTTCGATCAGGAATGTTGCGAAAAAGGCGAAAGTTTCCGTGTGTTTTGTGCAGAAAACAATGAAATGTTCTGGATTACATGTGTACAAGGTCCAGAAGGCACCGAACCGGAGCGATAAACAAAACTCGGTGGCCAAAACTCGTGCAAGAAAACTGTAGAGGCTGTAGTGGCTCACAAAACCGTTCTCGCATTGTGATGGACGATGAGACCTACCAGCCGACTCCACACAAATGCCAGGACAGGAACACTACGCCGCCACCTCTAAGTTGGCCGTTCCGGAGAGTGTACGGAAGAAGAAACTGTCGAAATTCGCCACAAAATTCCTTGTCTGGCAAGCTGACCTGCGGATGTGGCAAAATGAGTCAGCCCTTCATCACCTCTGGGACCGTCAACGGACAAATCTACCAGGACGAATGCCTCCAGAAACGATTTCTGCCCCTCCTGAGATCTCACGATGGCCCGACACTGTTTTGGCCGGATTTGGCATCTTGCCACTATGCCCGGCCCGCCTTAGACTGGTACAAAGATAATAATGTAGTATTTGTACCAAAAGACGTCAACCCTCCAACACTCCGGAACTTCGCCCAATTGAAAAATTGTGGGCAATCATGAAGGCAAAGCTCGTTAAAACTCCAAAACTGATAGAAAATGAACTTGAACTAAAGAAAGTGTGGTTGCGTAAGTAAACAAGTCGGTCCTATCATTGCCCAAAATTTGATGAAAGGGGTCAAGGCAAAGGTGCAGGCATTTGGGTTGGGAGTAGAGGTTCAATAAACCAATGATGTCAAAACTTAACTATTTAGTAGTATTTTATTTACAGAAAGTTTGAAAATAATCGGACTGAAGGAAAATTTTTGGTGACCTATTTTGTGTGTCCAAATTTCATCGAATAGAGTCTTTATCTTGACACATACGCGAATTTAGCCTCAAGTATAAGTAGACGACAATGAAGAAATCTGCACATTGTATCAAACGAAATACGACAAGCAATACAGTTCTCCTCTTTCATTTTCTAGTTAGGGAACGTGCATTAATTATGTCATAACAATTGTCATTTTGCCAACTTTGAAGAGAACTCTGACGTATTTATGGGAAAAAAATCATCATGTGAAATGCTTCTATCGAAAATCTCGGCTTCTTGTGTGCCTTTGCTAGAAAGTCCACCTCCTCATTGCCTGGAATTGAGTAATGAGAGGGGACCCATACAAAGGTAATACTAAATGATCTTTCGACCAACGCAAACATTTCTCAGGGCATACTATACTTAGCTGTTTTACGATTTGACGGGACTACTTAGAGCCGCATATGGAGAAAATGGTTAAGTCCGAGCATCTAACAATCAAAACAAAATCGGCCATTGAAATAGAATTGACGGAGAGCAATCTTCTGCCAGCTCTTAATGTGGACATCGGTTTTGCATCTGAATCGGCAATGAAGAATGCAAGAGAATTGGCAGAAATTTACGACAAAGAAGTTTTAGCATACCGCGATGCCTGTCAATCTTTTTACTGTGAATTTTGAAGAAGGTACTGAGAAATCTCCTTTGACATACCCTTTAACGCGTTACATCAACCCTGATGTAATAACTCACATCAAAGATGTAACCAAAAAGCGTCTAAAGCTGTGTCTGGAAACGTTCGTAGATAAAGGCTATCTGAGCGCTGTAGTTGCTCACAAAGTGAAAGAAGAATTTGGGCAGCCGTGCTCAATGTCGTCTGCAATGACGTTTCTTGCTGGAATTCAGAAAAAAAGAACAGCGTTTTGACAAATTTTGGCCAGAACTGATTGGTCATTCCTAGAAGGAACTTCTAAATTTGACAACATTTGTTAAAAAGTGCTCATCCTGTCGCAAATGCGAAGATGGGGATTTTTTTTATGGGGATTTTAATACATGAGAAGTGTCTGGTGGAGAACCAATCTGAAAAGAGTTTAGTAGCTCCGAGAATTGTCTACGAACTGTCAACGACTGGGTTTTCAATTCGAGCATTTCTTCGATGTTATCAATCACAAGGTTATTACTGACTCCACAATTGATCAATATTCTAGATGAGAGCTCGTAGAAGCGGTACTGTAAGGGTTTTACCCTGCCAGAAACTTCAGGCTCATATTATGCGTTTGATGCATACAGCCAAAAGTGCATTTTGAATCAAACCTGATTTCAAGGTATTTTGTAGAAGGTCATAGATTTGGTTATTTCTTTTCCCAATAGCTTGAGGCGCAGTTGGGCTGGGAACCGTTTTCTAGTAAACACTACCAATCGGAATTGGTGAGAACTCGACCCCCAAATTTCTGGCACAGATTGACAGATTATCTACACGGAAAAAAATCCGTGCCCAGATCCGTGAACTGCAGTCGAGAATTCGAGAACAAGCAAAAATACACCGTGAACTGAATCACGTATTCGGGAACTAGTTCACGTTTTTGGGTAAAAGTCATGAAAATGTGAACTAGTTCACGGTCCGTTTTCATTTTCGTGAACGCTTTTGTTTCTGTGTAGGAAATTTTGCAATGGTCTTCGCAAGATCCTCTTCGAGCATTGTCCACGTATCATGCCCGTCTACCGGTCTTATCAGAGTTTTGTACGTGTCACACTTTGTTCGGGGTGAAGTTTACCAGACCTCAAGGTCTTGTGGAGTCCTTATTAGGCACGGTTCTCAACCAATGATTCAGGGCAATCCGTTCAGTAGGTGGAGACTGGCGGAGCTGAGCTGCAAGCCTCCGGCGAGACAGGGGGTTCGTGCAGGTAATGGAAGCACACGATGTAATTACTGATCCATGCGGGTGGAACTATGTTTAATTCCATGGAGAATGTTAACAGGTTAAGTAATCGTCTTTGAGCAATGTTGGGAAGATTTTTAGAAGGTTGAATTTGATCCTATCGCTCCCTGGAGCAGAGTTGTTCGATGAAAGAAGTGCCTTTGTAACTTCAAACATGGTTGTGAATGGTTTGTCCAGAAAACCGTAACTTCGGGTGGTATCCCGTAAATTCGGTTGTGTTGGGACAGAGCCTGGATATTGTGATTTACTTAGAAACTGGATTAATCGGCTAGTAAAAAGTTAATTGCGTTCTGTATGTTGAGAAAGGAGTCGAAATCAAACGACTTGTGTGTTAAAGTTCTGTCCAGTTAGAATCCGGAATTACTTATTGTGTTGCAGCGGCACGGAAAATGACCGCTGCCAGTATTATTTTACAGCGGTTTGTTTACCTAGCTGCCCACTTTCTGTGGTATAAATTCCACGGTGTTTCGTGTAATGAGTCAAAAGTTATTCCAGATGGAAGCCGAGAGGAGAGAAAAAATTCTGCATACCCACGTTGATAATCCAACGTGGTCCGCAATAAAAATCGCAAAAACGTTGAAAATTGCCAAATCAACCGTGTATGATGTGCTCAAACGTTTCAGGGAGCGAAAGAGCGTGGATCGAGTGCCTCAAGGTAAGCGTCGTAGTGGAACATATGACCGCAAGCTGAACCAGAAGGTGTTGAGAACCGTCAGAGCAAACCCTGGACTGCCAGATAATGAAATCGCACAAAAATACGCTGCTGCTCGTAGTACCGTTCGAAAAATTCTTTTGAGAGCAGGATATCGTTCTTATCGAGCCAGCAAGCAACCAAACAGAACGTTGAACCAAATTTTCGTCAACATAAGCTCGAGCTCGGCAAATTGTACCAGCAGGTTTTGACGAAGTACCAAGGATGCCTGCTCATTGACGATGAAACCTACGTCAAAATGGATTTCGGACAAATTCCGGCCAAAAATTCTACATAGCGACAGCACGAGGAGATGTTCCTGCGAAGTTTAAGTTTGCTCTTATGGACAAATTTGCCAAAAAAAACTGATGATTTGGCAAGGGATATGCAGCTGCGGAGCATAGACCAAAGTGTTTGTGACGAATAAGGCGATGGACTCGAAGCTGTACAAGGAAGAATGCCTCAAAAACCGGGTACGACCTTTCATTAAAGCCCATAAAGGTCCCGTGAGGTTTTGGCCAGATTTGGCGAGTTACCACTACAGCTGGGAAGTCATCCAGTGGTACCGCGATAATAACGTAGATTTCATCGATAAAAACATAAATCCACCCAACTGCCCGCAGTTCCGACCCATCGAGAGATTTTGGGCAATAATGAAGCGGAAGCGGCTCGGGACGCGACTCAGATGACCAAAATGTGGAACAATTGCTAGATGTCTCCGGTGGTGTGCAGTATTTGATGGGAGGAATAAAGAAGTAAGTGCATATTTTCATTAGAAACGAAGAGAAATGATTTGTATTGATATTTTTTCCTGAAAGTACTGTAAATTGATTTTGTTTTGATGTATTCAAAATATTTGTACGTCAATCCGTTACCGAGATACAGATGAATTTGTTAATCCGGATTCTAAATGGACATAGCTTGACGTCATAATCTCGAATTTTGCTAATCGAATATCACAGTTCCAACTACAAAGACATATTAATGTTTAAATATTCTTGAAATATGTCTTGTAATTCAACATGATTGGTAAAATTTCACTCCGAATCAATTTGCCTTGATAACCCCATTTAAACTATCAATTTTCGGTCTGCTCTGGAGAACTAATAATTGACACACTCAGTAGGCGGAAATGTCGAGGCCCCGAGCTCACGTGCCAGCTATTTGACTCTTGTCATAATATTTACCCTTCGTTTTCGTTTACCGCATGCCAGTTAGGCAAACCATTGTGTTCTAATTTTTATTAATTTCCTGAATGTGTCACTGTTGCAACAAGCGACTCGGATCCCGCAGTGAAAATAAGCTTTCTATTAAAATGATAGGCGTTGAAGTGCTGCTCGCACGTGCCACCGTGATTTCGTTCTATTCTAAAGCAAGGACAATCCTCCACTTCCGTACTATGTAATTATGCAACATAAAAATGTGCGCTCGCTTTTTTATGTTTTTGCTGTCCTCTCTGACTATCGCTGTCTGCCTCAGACTTCCACCGTGTGAGTCTTTTAATCTACGACTGCCGAGTTGTGATGAAAAAGTAACATTGCATTAGAAGCAAAGTAACGGTTTCAGTTTTAGCTTAATGTACTAAGCCAAATCCAATTTCAGATCAGGATACACACATAGCGAGAGTGAGGAAAAAAAAAGAAAGAAGTTAATCTATGAAACCGACAACGATGAGCAGCCCACTTCCATCGTAAAATGGATATGAAAAAAAAATCCTTCAGAGGGTGGGGAAGAGTGAAGTTAGAAAAAAGTTGAATCAATTACCAAACATAAAACAAAACCATCAAAAGTTTTATTTGCAGAAACGACAGTAGGCGATGCCGACGACGATGACGACGAAGAAGAAAAAAAAATAGCACAACCTTCCAGTGACACATCAAAGGAACCTGGGGAAAAACTTTGCTAACAGTCAGCGAACGGTGGGGATATGTGATGCATTTATGTATGTTTGTGTGTGTGCGATGTCTCATTTCAAAGTACGAATGTCCTTTTTCGAATATCGACAGATGGCATCGCTTCTGGGCGCTCACGTGGTTTTTGGTACAGTCACTACGGTTAGTGCTACAAACTTTCCCATAATTGCTTGGATGATCCGGTCAGTAACGTTTATTTCCATTAGCATGCAAGCGCCGTATCGGGATCAGTTTGGAGCTAATTGTCTCTCAAATTATGTGTGGAAGCTGTTTTATCTTGTTTCAATCTATCAATTTGCTGATGTTTCGAACTTTAATCACTTTCCCCGGGCCGGGAAAACTTTTTCCACGCATTCAGTTTCCCGTTGTTTCGACCAAAAACTGTAAGTCGAGAAAAGTGAAACCCGTTATCTCCAGCGTAGCTTTCAGCGACTAGTATAGTTTTTGTTTCGAAGCAGCGGAGCAGGATGGAGCTTTTCACTGGAAACGTATAGCGTCACTTTATCAGACATTGAAGTCAATTCGAAGCTTACTACGTTGTGTGTTATAAGAGTATGAGGGGATGGGGTGGGTACACTGATGAAAATTTTAACTGATTTTTTTTAATTCGCATTTCACTTTTTACTGGGCAGTATTTGGATTGTATTGGATTAGTATTACTATTTGTTTTTGAAGAAGTCTGCACTTTGTAGACGAAATACGCGTATCTGGCAATAAGGGTAGTTGGAATTAAATATATGCAAAACTATTTATAATAAAACACCTTTTCAATTTTACACACGTTTACACTAAGGTTTTTTTTACACGGTTTTTTTGCGCGGTTATTTTTGCGCAGCATTTTTGCATAGATTCCGGAGTTAACACGGTTTTTCCAACCCGAAATCCGTTTAATAAAACTGTGTTAATTCCGGAATCCGTGTAAAAAACCGTGTTAATTCCAAAATTGGTGTAAAAAATCTTTTGCAATGAAAAACACTTGGAAGATTTTCTAAACAGTGGAATTGATAGCACAACAAGTTACAAGAGGCAAGCGAGGGCCCCATGTTCCGAGTTTCCAATCGTAATCCTTAATTTGTCGCCTAGGTCTTTGCCGATTGTTCCGGCCCGTATTAACTTCTGTATTATTTGTAGCATTAATTTTTTAAGGGCGGCTTGTTGGGCCTTCCCCAACCCCCTGTCTCGCCGGGGAGACCATCGTGCACAGCACTGTTTAGAGTCCCACACTGGCACAAGGACGATGATCAGTCGCTCCTAACATGGAGAGCAGACGCTGTTTTGAACCGCCCCTAACATGGATAACAGACGCTCAGATAGACTGCACCCTTTGAAGAGGGCAGCCCCCCCCCCCCCTTCCCTTTCAGCATATGACCAAGGTCCCACCGGGGTTGGTTTCCCGATCTTTCCTATGGTTACTCATACCCCAGTCGGCACCACGGGGAGGTAGGGTTAGGAGTGACTGGACAAGAGGCTAACGATCGCAATAGGATCTATTTTATACCTGCAGGTACGCGAATTACCAATGGTACGCATTGTCCAGTCATTTACCAACCAACAAATCAGCGTATGATACAATCGATCGAGACCAGCTATGGCAAATCATGCACGAATATGGATTTCCGGAAAAACTGACGCGGTTGATCAAAGCAACGATGAATCGAGTGATGTGTGTCGTCCGAGTATCAGGGACGCTCTCGAGTCCCTTCGAATCTCGGAGAGGGTTACGGCAAGGTGATGGATTGTCATGTTTGTTGTTTAACATTGCACTGGAAGATGTGATTCGAAGAACTGGGATAGACACGAGTGGCACGATCTTCAGGAAGTCTGTCCAACTATTTGGCTTCGCCGACGACGTTGATATCGTAGCACGTAACTTTGAGACGATGGCGGAAACGTACATCAGACTTAAGGCTGAAACTGGTAGGATTGGGCTTGTGATTAATGCGTTGAAAACAAAATACATGAAGGAAGGGCTCACGAGGCAATTTAGCCTCCTACAGAGTTCAGATCGACGGTGATGAAATCGAGGTAGTAGACGAATTTGTGTATCTGGGCTCATTGGTGACCGCTGATAACGACACCAGCAGAGAAATACAAAGGCGCATTGTGGCTGGCAATCGTGCCTACTTTGGACTCCGAAGGACGATTGGATCGAAAAAAGTTCGCCGAACCACAAAGTTGACCATCTACAAGACATTAATTAGACCGGTAGTTCTCTACGGCCACGAAACATGGACATTGCTAGTGGAGGACCAACGCGCCCTTGGAGTCTTTGAACGGAAGGTGCTGCGTACCATCTACGGTGGAGTGCAGATGGAAGACGGAACGTGGAGGAGGCGAATGAACCACGAATTGCACCAGTTGCTGGGAAAACCTCCCATCGTACACATCGCAAAAATCGGTCGACTACGATGGGCTGGGCATGTTGTAAGAATGTCGGACGACAGCCTTGTGAAAATGGTTCTCGAAAACGAACCGACAGGTACAAGAAGAAGAGGCGCGCAACTAGCAAAGTGGATCGAACAAGTTGAAGGTGACCTGCGGACCCTCCGCAGACAGCGAGGCTGGGGAGTAACAGCGATGGACCGAATAGAATGGAGACAACTTCTGTGTACAGCAGAGGCCACGCCGGCCTTAGTCTGATTGGTAATGTAAGGTAACGTTTCGCTTTACGGCAGCTACCATGGAACGATCCGGTTAGGCTGCCCCGTTATTTTGGACTGCTAGTGACCGGACAGTGTTCGGACAAAATCACCCGCTTGAAAAGTGTTTGAATTTGTTGAATGGTGTTGAAACGTTCGATTTTAGTATAAGTAGAGACTGTTTTAAAACTAGTATTAAGCAAATGACTTAGATTTAAGATAGGTTCAGTCTGTGCAGCATAACTGAAGACGTAGTAAATAAAATAAATAAATAAATTCAGGTATTCTTAAACACAATACCTCCACTGCGATACAACTTGATTCTCTACTGCAGACTTAAACTTTCAGGCTCCACTACAATAATTCAAATCTGCGACAACACCGCAAGTCTCCTAAGCTCCAAAACTATCCGTGTCTGGAAAAAAGAGAAAAAAAATGACCAACATAAAAAAGACCTCTAGCCTAGTCAAGGCCTACTCACCGAATATGAGGAAAAAATGTAATCCTTAAACTGTTGTATGATATGAGTTGTCGCATGAACCTTGACTGACTTGACTTGAATGACTTTTTTTTTTAATTTGCAGAATTGAGCAAAGGTTACAAC
>JASCZW010014079.1:0-23829 GCA_034211315.2 Aedes japonicus | reverse complement strand
TGACATTTTTTTAATAAAATACATTCAATACATACGTTGAATACATACATTAAAACTTTTAATCCAATTGGTCACATGATTTTTTTTTCGCGAAAAAAATATCAAACAATAATTTGTAATTTAACATAAACTAACAGTGAAATCATAAAATTTCCGTGTGCTTTGTAAAAGACGTAGTGAATACAATCGATTCCCTGCACAAAAATTTGTGAGTGGTTGTAGTATTTCCACATTTTTTGGTTTTTTGTGCTTCGCCCCCGCACTCGGAAGAAAAGTTAAATCAGCTTAGTTCTGTTTGCGAGTGAATCAATGATTATTAACAGTTTTGAAGTTCGATATAGAGTCGCCTAATAGCGGGGGTTTTGATTATTAGCAGAGTGTGGAGTGAAAAAAAAGAAAACAAGACAAGTGCATGTAGAAAATGGCCATTTGCTTGCCAGAAGCAGCAAACGAAGACAAAGCGCATGCGTGCGTGAAAGGCTGCCACATAATTTCAGATGCATTCACCACGTGGTGTACAAAATTTTGTTATGCAGGTTGCATATCTGAAGGGCGGTTTGGCACCGTTAATTTTTGTGCTAATGTTGTCGCGAGTGTATGAAATCAATTACGAATCAACGACGAAAATTTTTATTTTTACGAATGAACAAGCGAGTGTCATTACAGGAAGCGTCTATGGGTGAGACCTTTCTGATTGTAACTATGTACACTGATAGGCAAAATAATGTGCCCACCTCATCGTTTTTTTCAATTTCTCTCATTAAATTGGTTCAAATCAGTAAACACACTGTATTTTTTTATTATCCTATTTTTTATATACTTTTTAAGTTTCACTTATGAAATACTGAAAAAAAAAGTTTTACTTAAAGAAAAAAAAAATCAATTGGTGTTGAAAAAAAAAACAGTGACAAAATAAAGTGCCCACTTCATTTAGGTTACAGAAAACATAAATTAAAGTAAAATAAAAGCATTTCAATAATTGATGTGTCCTCCTTCGGCCTTCAGGACCTCCTGCAGGCGCTTCGACATGCTCTCGACCAGGTTCTTTAGGTGCTGTGGATATAACTCTTCCCAGGCGCGCTCCAAGGCTTCAAAATAGTTATGTATATAGGTAACACCAGTTTTGTCAACCCTGGCATCGAGAATCGCCCACAAATTCTCGATGGGATTGAGGTCCGGGCTTTGTGGAGGCCATTCCAGCGGTTTGATCCGATAAGACCGGAAGAAAGACTTGGTCTTCTTGGCAGTATGCTTCGGGTCGTTGTCCTGCTGGAATACGAACTTCTCTTCAAGGCCCGTCTGGATCAGGCAGGATGTTGATGTAAGAATCTGCCGTCATTATCTCGTCGATTTTCACAATGCTTCCCCAGACCATCACATTTCCTCCTCCATGCTTCATCGTGCCTTGGATGTGGCGCTCTTGAAGCTCCTCTCCCGAGCTGCACCAAACACGAACCCGCCGCTTTCGGTTAAACAGCTCGAATTATGATTCGTCCGTCCAGAGAACCGTTTTCCAGAACTCTAGGGGCTTATCAGCATGCTCCTTAGGAAACTTAAGCCGTTTGGCTTTGTTTGCCTTGCTGATAAATGAGTGCTTCCGGGCAACTTTGCTATTCAACCCCTGTGCTACGAGACGGCGACGAACAGTTCGACCGGAAACTGATAACTGAAGGGTTTCCTGGATCTCGCGGACAGTTACCTTCGGGTTCTTCTTGACTTCGCGCATGATCTTGGTGTCCGTTCTCGCATCCGTTTTCCGCTTCCTGCCTCTGCCAGGGCGATCCACCACTGATCCAAACGTTTTAAGCTTCGGAAGAATTTTGCCAACCGCTGCCTTACTGATACTGTACTTCTTAGCGACAGCCTGGTGCGATTTTGCAAATCACGAACGACCAATTTTCGGATACACAAGGGAATTGCTTTCGAAAGCACTGCGTTCTCCATTTTTTCAATTGAATCAAATGCGATCACGTATACAAATGCACCAGGTTGAGCCGTTTGCTTCAAAACATGTCAAAATATCAAAACATAAACAATCGAGGGGCTTCCAATGGAAACTTATCGAAAACATATCGATTTTTGAAGTGGGCACTTTATTTTGTCACTGTTATTTTTTTCATCACAAATTGTTTTTTTTTCTTTAGGGAAAGCCCATTAATTATGTCACGTGGTAGGGGGAGGGGGTTTGGACGATCCATACAAAAAAAAAATTGAAGGTCCATACAAAAACATGACAAGGGGGGGGTTTAAAAAGTCACTTTTTGCGTGACGTAATTAATAAACGTTCTCTTAGTAAAACTCATTTTTTTCAGTATTTCATAAGTGAAACTTAAAAAAATATAAAAAATAAAATAAGAAAAAAAAACTACACTGTGTTTACTTTAATTTGAACCAAGTAAATGAGAGAAATTGAAAAAACGAAGAGGTGGGCACTTTATTTTGCCTATCAGTGTAACAATATTCATCAATAATACTAAATATGTGCCTGGTTTGGAAATTTTGCTTTACCAAATCTGCACACTAAGATTATTTTACAGAAATCTGTACAGTTTTACCGAATTCTCAACAGCTGAACGTTCGGCAATCGAATTTTGCGGATTTCGATAAAATTTTACCGGAATCCGGTAATTTTTTTACAGATATCTGTAAAATTTCACCGAAATCCGTTAAAAAAGATTACCGAACGATCAGCTGTTAAGAATTCGGTAAAACTTTACAGAAATCTGTAAACAAATCTTAGTGTGTGGAAGTGTGTTGCAGTGCCCTTATCCAAATGATATCGGTAATGTTTACAAGCGGGGCTTATTACATGTGAAAGTAACCACGAAATGGGCATGACTCTCCAGACATCCTGAAATAGGATGCTGGATCTGCTCTACATCACTTTCTAGTTCTCGGATTAAATCTGCTTTCAATGATCACTTGAGGGATTGTTGTAAACAGATTTCTTCCATTATACCATTGACAAGCTGTTTTTAAGGTTAAATATTTTTAGGATTATGAACTTGTATATACAGTAACTGTGTAAGGAGGATCCTGCTGGGGGGTTTTCAGAAAATTTTCAAGTCATTAATAGCAAAATTAAATCGTGAGTCGAAAATTAAAATAGTTAATTTAAAAAGTAAGTTTTTTATTCAAATTAAAATAGCGGTGGCTTAAGTACAAGTGTAACGTAATGGTATATACAAATTCATAGAGATCAGCAAGGGACAAAGTGAGTCGACAGAAGAGGAAAAATATTCGGACACAAAATTCGAGATAGTAGCAGGTAATTTGGAGGGAAGATAAATAGTATGTGTGTTGGTTCTAATGGAGTTTTGTTTCATGCAGCCACACTTGGTGGCGCAGCCATCTTGGGTTTCGACGCTACGAAATTGTAGGCAAGTGCGATTGCGGATCCGATTGAATTTCATCGGTTTCCGTCGGTGACAGACCGAAGCGACCGTTTTGGTGGTACCCGGCGTGTTACCCTGGGTGTACCTATCGCCTCGTGGTTGCGTACCACTATAGGTACATTCGGAGAGCGTTGGTCATCGATTAAGGTCATCGATTAGTGCGTCACACGCTATACGTGGATTGGTCCTCAAGGGGAAAGACCACCAACGCCAGCGTAAACCGCCTGACTCACGTCCCGAAATCGGAGGCCCTCCGTACGGTACCAACCCAGTCGCTCAGCTCGTGAAAACAATCACGCTGATTTTCAATCCGCCGTGCACGCTTGCTTCAATCGTTTTTCTCATCCACGTGGCCGAACCTCTAAACCACCTTGTGAACCGCCAGAGTCTGTCTCACGTTCACGATCGGTTTCTAGTCGATAACCGAGCCCAATCATCATCGACCGTCAACACATCGATATTACCACCCCAGGGGGGGCTGGGGACAGGTATCGAATCGTCAAACAGCTGCAACCGTAAGTACGCGAACCTCTAAACACCAACACACGGGATACGAGTAGGGAAAAGATGTCTTCCCTGCCAAGCGCAATATGGTAGACGACGAGACTTACCTGACGCTCGACGGCAATGAATGGCAAGGGACCGGTCCCCCATAATGGAAGTTAGCAGTGACGTGTAGTACATCTCGTACACGAAGTTACCGGAAAAGGTCCTCTTGTGGCAGACAATCAGTGAGAAGGGGATTTCAAAGCCGCTCTTCTTTTCTTCGGGACCTGCGGTCAACGGAAAGATGTACAACACGAAGTGCTTACCAGAAGTTACCGGCCTTCATTAAGAAACATCACCCGAAGGACGATACCGTGGTCTGGCCGGATCACTGCCGGATCTGCACATTTCGCGAAGCGGTCGCTGCAGGAGGTGCTTAAAGTAACCCCAACAGCATCCCTACTGGTGGTGTTCGGATTAAAGGTCGGATGTAAAAACAAACCGTTTTTGGCTATCACCTTCACAGGATGATCAAAAATTTATAGTTTGCCTTCCGTCCACAACCTGCTTCTACCTCGTTTTCGCTAATTTCTGTCTGCCCTACACCGTCTATTAGTTCTACGTCGTATGTTGAACTTATACCGTTTCCGTGAATGCTCGTGGGACGCGCGAATAGGATCAGGCACCACTGTACCGTTCACTTTTATTCAGTCAGCTGCGTCTGCTGTGTTGTGATCGTCTAACCAAATTTAGGACATGGAACTCTACTCAATTGAACTCGATTTGACTTAAAACTACATTTCACCTTATTTCCTGAACTTCTATCGAACTCTTTCACTAAACAATTGACTGTTTGTTTTTCTCCTTTTTCTCCTCTACAACCATTGACGTATATCCTTCTCGCTCACTCTCTCCCTCTCTTCTACTCTTCTAACCAAATGTCAACTGACATGTTTACATCGGCGCGTATGTATGCGTACAACCAGTGCTGCCAGAACAGGTGGTTTGAATCGGTACTGATATTTAAAAATATGTTTGTGCACCTCCTTAATACCAACTAAGTGGAGAATAATCTGAAGAAAAACATTAACAGGAATTTGGCGAATCGTTTAACACTACGTACCCTGCCGCCGACTCAACCCTTTTATCGAAACATTTCTCGGGTAGGTGATTTCTCGTGGGCGTGCAAAGGATTCCTTGGCGTCCAAAAAAGCGAATGTCACGTCAATACATTCCAACCCTTTGATTATTTGGCCTGCATTCGGGTGGGGCCGACGCTACGCCCAACTAACATTTTTAGTTGCCTAAGCTGAAGCTAAGAACTTATAAGCTGTTTTATAATTGTATAAAAGCAAGTGAAGCTGAATAAGCAATAAGCAGAATTAAAAAATCGATACAGTACTTATGCGTAATGTAACACAGCTTTAACACAACATTTAGCTCTAGGTTGCATACTTTGAAAAGAAAGTTCTTATGCGAACAATGTTTGTTTACGTTTACACAGCTTGTTTATGTAGCTAAGATATTAGTCGGTTAAGCTTTTGAATGATCATTCTGTGTTCTCTTACACAGTTTTATTTGTTGGCTTCGTTATAGCTTTTCAAAAGCCTTTATATTAAAAATACCTTAGCCGCTATACAGCTTAGTGATTATAGCTGTATAAAATGTTGTATAAGTACACTGAGCGAACAAATCGAGAGGAACTCATTAGAATATTGTATGGAAACTTGCCAGAAGACATTATTGCTAGATTTATACGATTTCCTAAAAGAAAGAAGTTCATATGACGATCGTATGAATATTTTCCTCACATGAAAAAAAAAAAAGTTGCAATCGGGATTCAAACCATGAACCTCGGCATCCAGAGCCGAGCCACAATCCCACGAGACTATACACGCGTGATAAGTGATGTCAATCGATAGTGTACACGCTAAGAAAAAAGTACCCAAAATTAAGTAAAAAAAAACTCAACGTTGAGTTCTGTCAAGTGAATACAAAGTACATACAAAGCAGTTGGGTGAATACAAAAATTGATGTAGGTAGAATTCACCCATCTAGCTATTGTTAACTGGTATTTCCAAACCTTACTTGTATATATTTTAATTTGATGATCAAAACAACTCAATTTTAAGTTGAAGCTCAATCATCACGTTCTCTTCGCGCAATGAACGGTTGAGTATTTTCAACTTAATTTTGGTTGAAAATCGTAGCAACCGTCGGCGGTGATTGTCATTTATTTGTTAGTCTAGTCGACTGCGGACGCATTATTTGCATTATTTGTTAGGATTTACTCGGGAGAAACTGTTTGTACAATGTGCAAATATTTTGTATAGGCAAGTACTGTTATTCTATGCATCATTGTACCATTAATAAAGCAATGATTAATATAGCAATGATTAATATAGCACTCTAAAACAACCCGCATAAACAATAACCATAAGAAGTGCCTAACCACCAATTCGGGGTATCATCCCAACTGTAAGTGGTATGGTCACACCATCTATTATATCGTTCCTGAATGGTACATGTTTATTAGGGAACTGTTATAAATGAAATTGTCGTTTAAAAAAATTATAACAAATGAATCCAAGCGCGGCACAGCTAACAACGTAAATTAGATGGTGATCATGTTTAGATTATAAGAATCTCGGTAACACTGATTTTCAAAACAGTACAAACCTGTTCGTAAAGAGCTTCAGCAATTATTGTTGTTCAACATTATTAGAACTAAAATATGTTTTGAACACTTTGAATACGGGTACTGGAATTCCTCACAGCTGATATGGATCTGAGGATACAGTCACCGTTCTTAAGGTGAAGGTATAGACAGGCTTACTGATATTCGCATCCTTTTCCCCTTATTCACTCATCGTGTGCGATGATCTTCCTAACATCGATCATTGGCGTAACTACTGGGGGTGCCTAGGGGGCCAGGCCCCCTCCAGAATTCTGTAGCCCCCCCCCCAGGATTTTTCCCTAATATATTTCTAGTATAAAATGGAACACTCTCTGCGGAATTGTGCCATTTTTTACCAGTTGTTTTGACTCAAAAAATAGAGAGGTTACGGAGTTTTGACAATAGATCTGCATGGAACGAAATGTCACCTTCACTTGCGGACAGAGACTGAAATTTTTGCCTACTTGAGAAGAGAAACGTAATTTTTCACCCACTTGGAGAAACAGATGAGAATGTGATAAGCGAGAGACTATTATACGCTCACAGCAGTTTTCGCGAGAAAAGCAACGGCGATTCATAATTTTCGGAGAGCATGAGTAGCTGATAAAGTGTTTCATTTTCAGTGAATCCTGGATGCCGATAATTATTTTTCACTTCTGTTTGACACCTGAAAATGCACCAGTCTTCATGCTTGTTTTATTCTGACATTATAATTCGATAATGATGGTCCATTGCGGTACCAGTGTGCAACGTCTTGGCCTTATTTTCGGTTTTTGTTCCTTGTATACGATCTAGCATGTTTTCAGTGAAAAATGCGACATGAGAAAATATTTTCGTTGAATTTTGGAGAGAGACATTTTCGCATATGCAAGAGAGAGGATAATGAATTATCGGCGATGAAGGAGAGATAAAAATCTGAACCGTTCGCAACTCATCGACAACCTGCTTGAGAGAGAGCATGGTTTTCACCCAACTGAGTGAGAATTTCGATCTCTTCTTACGGAATAATCAAGTGGAATATTTTTCCGAAAGCAAAATTGACAGCTCTCATTTGGTTGGGTGGAAACTTTACAAATTTCAATTTTATTTTTCTTTCTTTTCAGGTGGATACTGCTGCAGAAATTTCTTTTCGATTCTTTTCTTTTTCGTTTCAAAAAACGGAATTTAACATGAGTTTGGGATGGAAAAAGAAATTTCTATCGAACACGATACCAACCTTTCAGAAATAGTTTGAACGAGTAACTATTTCTGAAGGAGTAAAGTGCGTATACCCGCTTCCCCACACTTTTCACTTACTCCACTGTACCGTTTAGGATGCAAAATTGGTATATCGATATAAACCATAGTTAACCACAATTAGATCCATGAGAATTCTTATATATCAACATTAAATCCACATTGCTCGAGAGTTTGTTACGTCTGTTAAAATCTGATTTTGTTAATTTTATTTCGTGGTGTTTAATACCGAACGACATGGTAGGCGGATATAAGCCAGCCCATAAATGGTTAAATGTAGTTTATAACTCAATTATTTATTGATTAAGGATGATAAATATACTCAACCGCCGCAAATCATAACTAGATATTATCAAGACCGTAGCCAGAATTTAAATTAGAGGGGTATGGTAACCAGAAGCCGCCATCTTGGATATCAAAATTGTGTTGAGCATCGATTCCCGGTCTATAGACATTAACCAAATTCCTAACTATTGCATATCGGTATTTAGTTTAACACTACTTCGTGGAAAAGGCCATGTCCCAGAAGCCACATCCCCGAATGAATAATTTTCCAAAACGGATCTCTGTCGTCGTTTTTTCGGAAAATGCTTTACTGAAATCATTTCCCAGGCGCCTTTCCCCAGAGATCATTTCCCGGGAACAATTACCCAGAAGCCAGTTTCCGGAATAACAAATTTTTCAGAGCGGATATCTGTCCTTCTTTTTTTCGGGAAATTGATTGTTTTCCGGTAACTATTTTTCTGATGCTACGCCATTTTCAGGAATCCTTTTCCCAAAGGTCATTTCCCGGATTGACCATTTTTCCAGAGTAGATATGTGTTCGTCTTGTTTTAGGGAGATAATTACTTTTCTCAAACCATTTCTTATAGCCCATTCAAAAGACGCCATTTTCGTGAGTTGATGTGTGCCCTAATTTTTTTTCGGGAAATTATGCTTTCCCGTATTTTCCAAATGCTATTTTTAAAAGTCCATTTTCCAGAGTCTATTTATCAGAGATAATTTCCAAGAGGTAATTTCTCCGAGGTAATTTCCCACAGCCATTTCCCGGAATGACTATTTTTTTCGAGCGAAGATTAATTTTCCGAATCCATTTCACAAAGGTTAAATTTGATTGCATACCCAGGGAGGCAGTCGCTCCCACCTGCCCTTTTCTTAGGCTATGCCAATGACATAGGTACAAGAGTTTACCAGATCCAAAAAGAACGTGGAACGCTGAGGGTCCACTTAGAAATGCACTAGTAGGCATGTGCACAAAACTAATATATCATGTGTTTTTTGTAAAAAGTTGATTTATTAATTCCATTTACTTATTTTTGTTTACTTAGTAGGTATTTGAAATATTATTCTTTTCTTAGTTTCAATTCTATTTATGTTAAAACTTCAAGACTCCTAATAAAATAATAGCCACACTAAAATTGAGACCCTGTTTAGTTGACACATAAGATTTAAAACACTTTTCTATGTACGTATTTTTATTTTATTATTCAAGAAGGTTTTACAATAATGAGTTTTGTTTAAAGGCGCATTTTAAATTCACGATATTGTTTTCTCTTGTACGAAAAATTAAGTAGAGTGTAGTTTCCCCAGATTGATTAGAAGTTTCAAAACTAACGAAT
Source organism: Aedes japonicus (assembly GCA_034211315.2). NCBI lineage: Eukaryota > Metazoa > Arthropoda > Insecta > Diptera > Culicidae > Aedes > Aedes japonicus. The sequence goes on along the minus strand of JASCZW010014079.1, from coordinate 14,416 downwards.
ATGAAAAGGAAAATATGGAGATAGGAGTTTATTCATTAATGATAATAACGGGTGGCAATTAAAATTTTGGAATTATTTCGAGGCCTCTATGCTCAACATCAAACGAGCTCAGAGAGAAATAAGAGTGTGTATGCGTTAGCTCTTTCTCTCTTCTTTCTGCTAGTATTTTCTGTTTTGTTTATGCTTGCTCAGTTTTGCTCAAAATGCCGTCGAAACAAGAAGTATTTCGCGAGCGCGTTGTACAGTTCTACGAACTGCACAGAAATCTTGGCAAAACGTATACGGTACAACATTTTAAAAGCGAAAATGTTGCGACTTCGCTGTTTACCATATCCTAAGATCCCCAACAACTGTTCGCAAGCAAGGTAGTGGAAGACCAGCCAAAATTATGGACGCAAAAGGACTTCGTTCTCTTTCTCGTGCCTTCAACAACAAGGATTCACTGAGCCAACGGGATGCTGCAAAAAAGTTCAACTGTTCTCACCAGTACATCTGCAAAACATTGAAAAGAGTCGGAATAAAGTGCCAAAAGAAGACACGAGCCCCGGAATATACTGATGCACAGATTTCAACGCTGAAATCCCAATGCCGTTGGTTGATTAAAAATTATTCCGGAAAAAGTTTTGTTTTGGACGACGAAAGCTACTTCCTCTTTCAAAGACGCAGATTCCCGGAAACGATCGATACTATTCAACGGATAGTTCTACTACACCTCCGAACATAAAATATAAGTTTAAACATAAGTTTGAACAGAAAGTGATGCTGTCACATTGCCATTTCCGAGAAAGGCATTTCTAAGCCATGGTTCAAGCCCTCTGGTTTGGCAATCAATCAAGATGTGTACCAGAACGAATGTTTGAAGAAAATTTTGATCCTGTTTCTACAAAAACATCATGCTGATGGACAATACGTGTTTTGGCCGGATAAAGCGTCATCGCATTACGCCATAAAAACACAATCGTTCCTGAATACCCATTCGATCCCATTTGTACCCAAAAACCACAACCCGACAAATCTGCCTCAGTGTTGCCCAATCGAAGATTTCTTCGGGGTTTTGAGTTCCTTGGTGTACAAAAATAACTGGAGAGCCACGAATTGCAAACAGTTGATTGGTAGAATCAAGAGATGCATTTGCAAAGTTGACATGGAGGCCGTACAACGCTCCTGTTCCGACATCAAACGGAAGCTGCGCTGAACATCCGTTTTCAAATGTTCACTAATTTTTTTTTCAACAATGGACAATGTATCTTTTATTTGAATAAATCAGATCTTCTTCAACTATGTTTGTCTTTTTTTGACAGTTTGAGAAAGAAATTCCAAAATTTTAGTTGCCACCCGTTATTTTCAAAAATGTAGTTCTAGAAGTAAAGTTAACATATCATCAGGTTAATTTCTGTAATCATAATATTTGTTTGGGTTGACTTCTGTACCACTAGTGGTCGACAAAGACTGCCTTATGGTCCTATGTGTCATCCCTAAAAAGTAATTGTAATAATGTAAAAATTTAATGCATATAGTAATTTAAGAGTCATTGCTAGAGGTAACTTCAGCACTGTCAATATAGTATTCTGAACGTCGTTTCCAGGAAGTATTCTAAATAATTATATAATAGTGCTCAAGCGGTTGACATATGCTAGTGTAACTAGTGTATTCGTCCTAGTAAAAGGGAATGTTGCGAAATGGCCCAGCCTTGACAAACAAGCTGTCATGCAGCTCCACCAAAAAAAAAAAAACTCAGTACATACTCTGCTCACAACGCTACCAATGAAACTAATTAAAAATCATTGTTCATGATATTTAATGTATTTAAATTTCCTGAATTTTGTGATAAGAAAGTTTATCAAAGTTTTGAAATTTAGTAATATCCTCGACTTTTTTTGTAAAATGTTATTCATTTATATAGGGGCAAATCTTGCCGCACATGAGGCTTACTTTTATTGAAAATATTGTTAACCTGTTAAAACTATTATTTATCTATTCTTTTCTACAAATGCAGGACCCGTCGATTTTTTTTTGATTTTCTAAGAATTGTAACAGTTTGTGTGTTTCCAGTGTGTTCCCATCTGCATTCACTTAGTAGAGACAGAGTTTCGATTATTGTTTTTAAAACGTTTGTCAATATTTCCTTGGAAATTTTATCAAAATTCTTTTTCATTGCTTATAACAGTTGTCTAAGATTTATTCTTAAAGTTTCTTTAAAGGATTTTGATCTTCAATCAAAAGCTTCTATTGTGGCGTTATTGGTGTTGGCTATTTCGGGTTATTGATGGCGAAAATATTAAATACATCTACAGCTTTTCATACAAAATTGTCGTATTTGACATTTTCTATATCAGCACTCAAAAGATGGATTGAGTAGAAATTTTTAAAGTAGCTCAGAAGTAACCTGATTTTTGAACTGTCTTCAGTTTATAAATTTTGAAACACAGTTTTCAAATGTACCTCTGATCTACCATCTTGGAAAATTTTGAAAATATATATTTTCTTCTACAAAATACAAAAATTTCATAAGAATAAATATTTTTTCCAACGAATTAATTTATGTTTCTTTTGAAATTCAATTTTTTGAACTCTCTTTAGATATTTAGCTCAATAGAAATTATAAATTTTCGGTTTTGTGAAGGAATCAGTATCAACCGACACAATTTTGAAGATATTTAAAACGCGTAAGCCAAACCAATCAAAATTTTTATATAAATATAAAATGTTCATTGACTCACTGTTGTTCTTTGTAGTTTTAAGATTTTTTAGTTTAAACTTCACTCTATATAGATTCAGGTCTATTCTCCGCCTCGGATGAATTGATACGCCTTAAGAGAATCGAACAACGTGACTAAATTCTCCATTTGATCCACACGGAATAATATGAGGTATATATTCACCACACTCGATTCGCTTAAGACATCTCGACTCACCGAGGCGCAGAATAGATCTAATTATCGATCGATTGCACTTGTTCTGATTCTTCAATAAAAATAACATGTCCCAAACAATTACGCTACTTTCATCGCTCTTTTCAATATTCCTATACACGAAAAAACTTCTTTGGGTAGGCCCCCTCCAGACTAATTTGCCAGCTCCGCCAATGACATCGATATACAAACAATCCTCACTAATGAAGAGCATACCAACGTAACAGCTTACTGCCGTGAGTAGCCCGGCTGAGAAGAATATGAGTAGCGGCAAAGCAAAACGGGAAACTTCGTTCTTCATGCTCTTCGGCTCTGACTCGCTCACATCGTGACTAGCAGAGTGGTTTGATCGACCTGAGTGTTCTCCAGTTTTGTCACTCTTCTTCACATGCATTGATCTTCATGAAGTATGAAGATCCAACGCATTTAGTTTATTCTTCAGCGCGAACCAGGGAAGTTGTTCGTCACAATTAAGAACGGTAATGTTTGAAACAGCAGCTTAGCGGTGTGATTTTTTTATTACTCCCGCTGAGCTAGTGGAACCTAGTGATGCGATTAAATACCGCATTTCTTTATATCCCGACGTGGCTGGGCGGTTGCGCTTGGGAAAAGATAACCGTAGTTTTCGTAGTGATAGTTGGGATGGTCAGCCAAATAGTAGCAAAACTAATAAGGCTCTTATGTTGCTGAACGCAAATGAATCGCTGCTGTCGAATGTGGTTGATGTATTGGGTCCAGAGTTAAATTAAGTCTGCTTGGTTTTGAAGATTTGTTTATCGTTACATTGTTTCATTTCTCTCTTATTCTACGCGTATTTATACTGAATTGAGACTTAACAGAAATAAGATTTGTTATACTACAGATAAAAAGGGTATGTATTCCTTAACTCTTATGCAATGATCGATTAGATTTTTTATTATAACCCATAACGTTTTTAAGCTGTAAGCGAGATTCAAATTTTTGTCATATAGAACCATACTCACACCTTTTTCAAGCAATTCGAGTAGCTTGTTTGTCATCTACTCGGTCCAACGATCTCATTAACGGAATTCAACAGTGGTTGGCTTTGCATGTGAACCGTTTTCTGCTGGCTTTGTTCAGCCTGTTAAAAAACGTACCGTTTAGAAAATCTGACTACAACCTGTCACAGGACAAGTGAGGTTTCGCACATTACTTATTGTTTTTATTTTACTTGATTTGAACTTCATAGATGATCTTTTTAACTGAAGCATCACTATTGTATGCCTAACTGCAATCTTAAGGGTAGGAATATTGCTGTTGTTTTTTGAAATACTATAAAGTCTCAATCCATTTGCATAATTGAGAAATATTTGTCACTGCAGTGGACAGAAACCTATTGTGCCAGTCAGCTTACAGCAATAACAAAGACAACTAATACATCAGACATTTTTGTTAAACGAGTGCTTTTCAAAAATGAGCTGTGCATTGTTCAACCCCTGTTAAATAGACTAAATCCGGAGAAATTTGCGAAATGGGTGAATCTGATTTTGTACACACTCAGATTATTTTACAGAAATCTTTAAAATTTTACCGAATTCTCAACAGCTGAACGTTCGTCATTCGATTTTACGGATTTCGGTAAAATTTTACCGTTTTACAGTTATCTGTAAAAAAATTACCGGATTTCGGTAACATTTTACCTAAATCCGTTAAATCGGATTACCGAACGTTCAGCTGTTGAGAATTCGGTAAAACTTTACAGAATTCTGTAAAAAAAATCTAAGTGTGTAGGCTGACATTGGAATCGACGTTTTTTAGCGAATAAAAGCTCAATTTGAAACATAAGCCACAATCGGCTAGCAGATGCTTTCGTTTACTAGGTGGTGGTCTTAGTTTAGGAAAGTGAGCTTTTATTCGTGAGAAATTTTCAATTAAATGTTTGTTTACAAAAGCAGATTTGCCAATTTCACAAATTTCTCCGTATGCATAAAATTACCAATTGACGCATGACGATATATTTGATCACTAGAATTACCTATCTATGGAGTGCCTTAGATAAAAATGATGCAAAATAGTTTTTCCACTGAAATTCTGCGAAGATCGTTAAGTGTAAAATTAACAAGTTGCTAGAAGAGTCATGTTGCCTCATTTGAGAAGATTTGAGGATGAAGCCAGGAAGCAGGAAGAAAGAAAGCCGAAGGAAATTCATCCGAATTTCAAACAAAGCATTTCGTCGGTATTCCAATCAAAAGTGTTCGCTGTTGTGGTTGATGTGGTAGACGATAAGATGCTGGGACCAAAGTTTGATTTTTTCATCATGCTACCATTAATAGTCGAGTCGTGTCCCAGACCTTTAAACAATTTGCAATTTTTTAAGCCTGTGCGTCAAAGCAAAATCATTAATTGAAAGTGAATTGACGGAGTGCAATCTTCTGCCGATCCTTAATATGGAAATTGGAACTAGAAATTAGAAGAAAAATTAGTATTTTCCATTTAATTCCAACTACCATAGCTTATCTTGACAGATACGCGTATTTCGGCTACAATGTGCAGACTTCTCCAGTGTCTCGTACTAATAACTCGACTTATTCAAAGGTATATATATATATATATATATATATATATATATATATATATATATATATATATATATATATATATATATATATATATATATATATATATATATATGTATATAAGCAAAGGTAGTTGGAGTTAAATGGAAAATACTAATTTTTCTTCTAATTTCTAGTTACATGTATTCCAATAAACAGCTCAAACCCTCTAGGATTCATGAAAATTGGGGTTGTCTCTAAATCGGCAATCAAGAAAGAAAGAAAACTCGATTAAAAAAATCCGTCATATACTGTCGATCTATTTACTGTGGTTTTCTGAAGTAGCTACTCAACAAATCTCCATTAACATACCCTTTAAGGTGAAACGGGAGGTAGTCTCTGCCCCAAAAAAAAAAAAAAATAACCAATGGATGCTCCAGTAGAGCAATCGATTCTTTGAAATTTCACGCCTGAAATCCTACACTGAACCAAATAATCTTATGAATTTCATAAGGTTCAACTAATGAACGATGTTTTGGAGTTTCAGAAGGCATATGAATGAATTTGGTTTTACCCGACGCTGTTCTTGTACGCTTTTAAGCTTTCCTCATTACAATTTTTGATATATACTAGTGGGCAAGTCACTAAACCTACAACCTCATCGTTCAAGGTTCGAATCCAGGTTGCTCCATATTTTTATTTTTTCAACAAGATAAATTTAGTAAATTCATACTGATTCCTTATAGCAAATAATCATAATGTAATCTTATGAATATCGAAAGTTTATTTCGCTGAGTGTTATAATATTTGAGGTTTTTGCTCAGAAAACTTCGAAGTGATAGGGACTTGATCCCGTATGTCCTTAACGCGTTACGTCATCTATATTAATCCTGATGTTATAACTCGCATCAAGGAGGAAGCTTGAAGGTTTCTGGAGTTGTGTAGATAAAAACTATCTCAGCGCTGCTGTTCCTCACTCGAATGAACAAATTTGACAACATTTTCACACGAAAATGCAAGGATGGAGCGAGAATTCTCAATCAATGAAAAGTGTCTGGTGGTGAACCAAACTGAAAAAAGTTTGGTAGCTCATAAAATTGTCTACGAACTCTCAACGATGTTGAAATCAAGAAATTCTAGATACATGTGTATCACTTTGTAGTTGAAAACTACGAATGCTTTACTATTTTTCTTCCAGGTTTAGCAATTCTAGCAATTTGAAAGATGAGTGACTAATACAAAGCGATTTTCGTTCTCGTTTGCAAAATGGGAGACCAAAGAAGGTGAATTACCTCCTTCCTTAACCTTACTACTTTCAAGTAGTATAGTAGAAAATGGATCTGGAACCGGGTGAACTGTTTACCCTCCTCTCTCTTCAGGAACTGCTCATGCCGGAAGATAATTAACCTTCGCAGATCTCGATCTGACAATTTCCATCAAGGAAGGCATAATTGTCATCCATGACTTGGGCCAGATAACCACGAATCCCTCATCCAGCCTACATCGTCTGGCACCATACATACCCCCTTACCCTTTGGAATATGTGTATATAATGTACGTAATAGAATATAATATATGTATTTACAAAATGTAACTGAAAGTCACTGGATTGTTGCTGCTAAATAAAATTTGGATATGTATTAATATCTGAATAGCCCTGGACAACCTGAAATGCCGAGTAGATCTGTCCTCTCAACAAAGATAAAATTTCAACAAAAAGATATTTGATTTGTTTTATTATTTTGAGAATCAACATATAGGTCGAAAAAAGTAGTTTTAGTGATTGAAGAGCCCGGTTCAATGATCTCTGAAATAAATGTAATATCATTAAACACATATATTTAAAAACAATTAATACTGCTACTATCACATGTCAGTCTTTTGTTATGCTGTTATGCTGAAATGCTGAAAAACAAATTGAGTATTACAAGCTTTAAATTGTCATGCTGCGCTGTGCCCTGAAATGCAAAGATTTCACAAGGCGGGCTGAAATTATTAATTAAATAAGAATGGAAAATACATCCTGCTTGAACACGATCTTCAGTCACAACCACTCACTTTCCTATTGTCAAGTTGACAACGTTGCCCATGCTACGCCAACCAGCTTCTCCATGCTGAAATACTGAAAAATGTGTAGAAAACTACAGTAGAAAAACTAATAAGTGTGATATAACCACAATGGAACTGACTCTTAGCTTCGGGTCTTGACAGACAATCCCTACTGAGCCCTTGCGGCACGTCAAGCTGGCCAATTCTGCGCAAGAACCATTACATCCCCTTACCCTACTACAGAAAAATTAAAATCTACTCTACATTCACTAAATATAAAGACAAACCTGAATTTCTCCACCTAAGGCAAGAGCTGACCATTATTATACTTCCCCAGGGGTGTCTCGAATATGAATATGGTAGTGGACTCTTAATCTTATCAACCGCGTAAAAAGCGATTTTTCGGTACATCCGCTCAAAAAAACTGTGAAAAACCCGTTATAACTGACTCCTCTGTATAGTAGATGTACTAGTTATGGCTAAATAGCCAGATTACCGTGTGTTGGTATGGTATTCCCATAGACTGTATGAGAATACACCATAATAGGCATGTACGGCAATAACTGGTACATGTACCTTATATTTACTATTCTAAAAAAATATGATTATTTGATATCTGTAATGCCGCATAGCTACCAGATGGGCACAACAAATCTTCGATGTCACAATCCTTCCAGCTATGCTACCTAGGCATTCGGTTCCAACCAACCAACAAAATATTATTCGCGAAGAATAAGCAGTAGCCTATTCCTCATGAAGAATAAATTATTAGGTGATCGCTACCGAGCTGCATCGCAGGCGAAGAATGCTTCTATGAATCGAGCAAATAGAATATTGAGAGTGAGTGACCTAAGCTTGAATATGTCAAGTGGTAACACAGCGAATGGCGAAGAAGATGGAAGAGACGAAAAAAAACCGATGTTACTCCGTGTGCATGGCCGATCGGGCTCGATGGTTTGAATGTATGATCACTGCTGCTACGACTCGGTGGCGAAGAGCAAACGTGGTGAATGAAGAATGCTTGCTATAATCCGCAACCTTGGGTATAGAGTTCAAATCTGGTAAGTACACGGGTAAGTGATATATAAATATATACTATTATAATACAAAGTTCATATAGTTAAATGTTAATTACGCATTACAACGATAAAACAACACCATTGCCGTAATACCGTCCGTGTAAACAGTGTTTGACATACATATTTTCTCGATTGCTGTATAGTGACTATGTTTAAGCGTTTATATCAACGTGTTAAGACTACCAATAAAAAGCTGTTTGCCACAGTTGTAAAAATAGAAATTGCGATGAACAAATAAATATGCTGAATATGCGTTTCAAAAGAACAGTTACGTAATAATTCGTATAATTTTTGGATAAAAGCTTCCTAGGCTATAAACCGATTACATATTCTGCTTGACATTTTTTTCATTTTCATGAAGCTGGGTAGATTCGCCAGATTTGCTTGTGAAAATATTGGCTGGGAGCTTGTGCAACCACTACTTAACCATTACTCAGTTTAAAGCTGTATACGTGCCAATGAAGCGTTTATCTAATTAAAAATGTTACTTGGGCGATTACCTAGATTTAGGATCACCAGTTTTTCCATATTGAGGATGTATGTTAGCCACTAGCACCAGTTGTTGGTTCTCTGTGTAATAACAGCTGATCTGGCAATAAAGGGTGATACGGTCAAAATTTGGTCAAGGGAAAACGCGTGTAAATCGGTGAAATCGTTTATTTAAAAAATCAAATTAAATTTCTTTTTCAAGTTCAATTAGTATAAAATTCAGGAAAAATATTCAGTTAGGATTCCGCTTTTCCAAATCCGAATTGCCGGGCCTTACGCTTGACCCTGCCATCAGATTTTGTACAACCACCTTGTCCACCTTCTTCGCCGCAGAAAGCCAGTTTGCCTTGAACTGCTGCTCGTCCTTAGCAGTTTTTTTGGTCTTCTTTAGGTTCCGCTTGACAATAGCCCAGTATTTCTCAATTGGGCGGAGCTCTGCGTGTTGGGAGGGTTCTTGTCCTTGGGAACCACCTGCACGTTGTTGGCGGCGTACCACTCCATGGCCTTTTACCGTAATGGCAAGATGCCAAATCCGGCCAAAACAGTACGGAACAACCGTGTTTCTTCAGGAAAGGCAGCAGACGTTTATTCAAACACTCTTTCACGTAAATTTCTTGCTTGACAGTCCCGGAAGCTATGAAAATGCTGCTTTTCAAGCCACAGGTACAGATGGCTTGCCAAACCAGATATTTCTTTGCGAACTTTGACAGTTTCGTGTGCTTGAAAATATCTGCTACCTTTCCCTTCCTTTTGCCGTATAAAACTCCTGTCCCGGAAGCTGCTTGTAGTCGGCTTTGACGTAGGTTTCGTCGTCCATTACCACGCAGTCAAACTTCGTCAGCATCGTCGTACAGCCTCCGGGATCGCGCTTGGCCGTCGTATTTTGTTTATCATCGCGATTTGGAGTCACTACCTTCTTGTAAGTCGATAGTCCGGCTCGTTTTTTGGCTCGATGCACGGTTGTAGACGATACACCCAGCTTATTTGCGGCATCTCGGAGTAGGTAGATAGGTTAGGTTTCGCTTGAAACTACCGGCAACTCTCTTTGTCGTCTCAGCGGCTTCCGGTTTTCGATTTCCCCGATCCAGACTTCCTGGCTGTCGACAAACGTTCCCAAACACTTTAATTACATTTGTAACGGTTGATTTGGCAACTTTTAGCGATTTTGCCAACTTTGCGTGCGAGTAGCTCGGATTTTCGCGATGCGCGAGCAAAATTTTGATACGCTGCTCTTCTTGCTTGGACGGCATTTTGACAACTGAAGAGTGAATTCCAAAATCAAAATAGGAGCAACATTCTACACACACACCTTCAAAATGAGGGTGTTCAGGTTTTTTAAATGCAAAATTGAAAGAAATACGTCAAGTTGATATTGACCAAATTTTGGCGTCGTATCGCCCTTTAACAGAGCAACTTCGAACGGTCCAACATTCTCATGCTCATGCTGCTCATGCTAGTACACAAATTTGATTAATAGTGAAAGCTCCCAGAGCCGATTCAGGAGAGGTATAACTACTGGCAACACTTTGAGATACTTGCGATGAATTCATACCGCCAATAGCAACCCGAATAAAAAATTCTCATAGATTTACAATTGAATATATTGTAACCATACAATATAATCTATAGTATGTACAATTAAAAGTATTGTTCACAACGATAAAATGACAATAGGAGTTATTGTTACCGCAATAGAATCTAATGTAAATTGAGACATCGACAATATAAAAGAGGGGTTGTTATGTATCTTAACTATAGAAAAAATCATTATTTTCCGAACAAATTTGAGTCAATTACTATTAATTGTATTGCTTCTCAATTGTTGAAAATCCTAGCATATAGAGTGTATTGTACACACTTAGAAAATTTTACAGTATTCGGTAATTTTTTAACGAACTTTCAACAACTGAACAGTTCGGTAATCCAATTAACGGACTTCGGTAAAATTTGACAAGTTCCAGTAATTTGTTTACCGGAATACTGCAAAATTTCACCGAAACCCGGTAAATTGGATTACCGAACGTTCAGCTGTTGAAAGTTCGGTAAAAAATTACCAAATACTGTAAAAATTTTTAAGTGTGTAAATCTATTGTAATGACACCATGCATTTTTCATTTATCTGATTCATAAACAATAAGATTAATGGCCGGAAATAGGTTTTAATGTTATTTTATATTATTGTATTGTAATTGTATGGTTATTTTTATCCGGGAAGAGACTTCTCTGCCGCCGTTAGTATTAGTAAGCAGTTTCACTAATACAATCGTTTTGCTGGTTGAAAATCGAAAAAAAAGCGCTGTCAACACTTTGACAGCTGTTCTCGTGGTTGAAAAAAAAACAAATAAAGCAATAAACGTGTAAAGCAGTACGACTGTATTAGTGACATCTTACGTCGAGAAGTCTATACGCACATTGGGAATTGACATGTATAAGAAAATTTGAAATTAATTTACTTTGTGATAATTATATATTAAATTTTCAATGACGAATGCCATCCAATGATAAAGTCTCTTCAATATAAAAAAAAATACAAATTATTAATACCAGGAAATGTCTAGCAACGCTGCTGCAATTCACGAAAATCGCTGCTAAAACGTCAATACCCAACAGTGATGCCTATCTTCCCTGTTGAATTTGTCACATTTTTCCTAACCTGTCCAACCTGTCTACCCCAAATTGACTGTGATACCCACTACGTCAAAAGACCGACAAACAAACTTTTTTTTTTCTTATAATATTCGTGTATATACATCTAATATTTTGTTTAATTCATTTTCATTGATCTCTCACTTTCACTGCCTGTACGACAACACATGTATATTTCGGGGATATACATGGGGACTTTAAGACTGGTTCTTTGAAATTTCCTTTACCTTTTGTTTTTTTTTTTTTGTTTGTTTTTAGTTTGTGTTCAGCATTTAGATTGACAAAACAATTTCCACAAACTGACCCGCTCCAAAACTGTCAGGTCATTTGGGTCTCGCTTTACTTTTTCTTTTTTCTTTTTTCTTAGATTTTACATTTGTTTTTTGGTTTTCAACATCCATTACAGTTGGTTTTGTTTGTTTAATAGCACTATCGCTGCGAATCCTGCGGATAATGCATGTTTTGTTTTGTTTCTGTTTCTCGTATTGTTTCATTTATCAAGTGTCTATCTCTTAGCAAAATAAATATTGACAATAACAGTGGCTTCACTTACAATTTACGTGTGTTTTGTGTGTCCATTCTAGTGTTTATCATAAGGATTCTCTCTTTGTTCTCTCTTATCATCGAGATTTATACAATAGGAAAACGAAAACAGAACGACTTTGATCGATTTGTTTTATTTTTTTTTTTTTTGTAGTTTTTTTGTCATTTATTTTCTTGGCTCTCAGAAGTCGCAGTTTAATTACAAGGTACATTTTTGTTATTTTTTTGTCGCAAGTTTCATTAATTAGGTTCTCTATCATGCTTGCGTGTTTTGCATCAATGTTCGATCTAAACTTCATCTAACTTTGCTGTCTGCTTTCTATCTGGCTTTTTTCATCACGAAATATATATATATGAGTTATGTATAATAGTGGTAACCATCTACAAAAGGTTCGCATATATATTTATAATTGGACTAAACAACGAAAACAGAATTGTAGGAAACAAAACACTCTACCTATCTTTTAAGGGGATCACAATTAGTACAGTAGTACGTTTTTATTTTATTTTTTTGGAGTTTCTTTTCTCAAGAAACATTTTCACAGAACAAAAATATCGCTCACAAATAACAGATTGTTTCATCTACACGCGTGTTTTTTTTGGTTATTTTTTTCAGCGGGTTATGCTTGACATTATAAGCTCATTTTGTTCTCTAACTTCCTCAAACATGCCTTCCCACGAGAACTACGGAAACGAACGCAGGGAACCTATACAGATGCACAAAGAACTTTCAATGTTTTCTTTAAGAATCTCTACTCTGCAAGGAGAATGGCAACACTGTTCCAGTGGTCGTCTATGGCGGATATCCAAGCAACGGTTGCTCGGATTGTTTTCTTTCTTATTCTTTTTTCAGGCACATTTTGTCCAACAAAAAACCCTACTTGCCGAAGAACTATTCGGTCGCTAAAAATGACTCTCTAAAGGCAGACCCGTTTCTCGCGTAGAACAAGCTTTCGTTGAAGCTGGAGATGCCCTCAAATTCTACCCAATACCGGTGCAGTTAAATGTGCCTGATTATTAGTTAATTCTGGCGGATCGCATTCACTCCTCTAATATCATTTTTTTGGATAACTGCGAATGTGTATCTGTAGTATTTGTCAATTTTTTTTCAATTTTCATTTTGTTCTATCGGTGCATTTTTGTTTCTCTAATCATATGGTAACTTCCGAGTTCGACGTTCTTGGTGGTCCCAAATCTTGCTTCGCAACAAGGATGTTCGCTTCTGGCATGTTATTTAATTATTTCTGGTTCGAATATGGTACAAAATAATGTTCTATTTATCTTTCTTCTCATTAAGTTTTTAAGGGCAACGCTTGACATTTCATTTTCTCAGGAAGATGGGGAAGAAACAGGTTTTCATTATGTTTGTTTGTTGTTCAATTGAACCATTTATTTGAGATATCGCTTGGGTTCAGTAGATTAGAATGCAGCACAACAACGAACTAAGTTTGCTTAACAAGTTTATATTTTGAACTGAAACTTTAACAAAGTTTAAAATTTTAACCCACATAAGCACAGCTGCAAATTGCTGAAATACTGGTTTTTGTTCGAAAACAAACTAAAGCGATTTCTCAAACAAATAGTTCAATTGGGGTTATCCTTAGTAGTCAACGAGTGTTCGTCTTTGTTTGGGTTGTATTGAGTAGTGTTTGTTTATTTGAGTTTACATATTCCATCTGCAAAATACCTTCTGTATCCAACAGAAGATGTTTGATGGATAATAATAATCAAAAGCTAATGCTCAGTACAGGATCAGAGTTTGAAGAGTTGCAGAATTTCCATTGATTTTATATCTCACTGTGCTCTTTTTCACCAACTAAGTATTTCATTTACGCCAGCCTTTTAGCCTGTCAAGCTGAACAATGCATTAGGTCCTAAGTAACATTGAGAGATTCTCTTCATCGACTTTCTCTTTTGTTAATAGTTTGTCTATTAAACGATTTGCTGATGTTTTTGACGTATTGGATCCTTAATTGCACAATACAAATCGATCACATGGATTAGGTCAAATTCATTTGATGAAATCAATTTCAATTCCATAAAGCAACTCAATTGTGTGGATGCCATAATGTTACCGTCGCCACGCCTCGCTGATTGATCCTACCTTAGATAAATACCTCGATTATGGCACCCAACAGAAAGCCCTCTAACACTCGCCCGACAACTTACGTAATCGTGGTAG
>JASCZW010014078.1:0-23833 GCA_034211315.2 Aedes japonicus | reverse complement strand
CAAACCGGAATGAAAAAACATTTAGTAATAAGTGTCAAAAGCCTATCTACAGATTCCGCCGCAGCTTCCAGAAATTCACTCAGATACTGTCGAAATCATAAGAAGAGAAGAAAGGATCAAAATAATAATTGAGCAGATACGACATTAATCACTACGTAGTATATATCAACCTATTCTGATACAAAATCATAGGATTGTAGACGAACTCAGCGCAACCATTATGAACCAGAAAACATAAACAATGTATAACGGCCATGAGAAAAAAATGAATTTTAAATGTTAAAATGTTTTACATGACCTGGAAGACATGAAAGATATGAGAATGGAAAGTTATGATATGATTTACTGCGGGTAACAAAAAAGCCAGGAGGCTCCTTCGATTCTCTCTGAAAATGGGTAGTTCCATCCAGATTCTCCTACACACTTTGTAGAGAACAACGTTGCTCCAAAACTTCAAACTTAGGCTGAAAATGTATCTTTCCAGCTACTGTCACATTCTGGCCCACTGTGCACTGGTGTTAATGCAGTCCTTGTCTAGACACCAAATCGAAAGATTATATTTAGTGTAGTGAAGTAAAATTAAAGTAAAATCACTACACAATAGTTCCAATAAATTTCGTACAAGTTACATAAAGGTAGTTGTCAAATAAAGGGTCTTGTAATTAAAATACGTGTTGATTATAGGAGATAAACACACAAAAACAAAACAATCACTGGACTACTAGCCCAACGCAAAACTGCCAAATGCAGGACTATCAAAGATGGAGCACTACTGCACTGGACAGAAAAATCTGAAAAAGTTTAAAGAACTGATTTTATATAAGATACCAAAACGTTAGTAATTAAACTTTCAGGTGGGAATCATTGAGATCACATGTAAGTTTCTTTTTGAAGAAATATTAATTCCAAATTCAAGGTTAAACGTCCAAATTCAAGAGTCAAACACCAGTATGTCAAACACCGTATCATTGCAGCCTTTTGATGACACGCTCATCAGCCTCCCCCTTCCACAACATCAATATGAGTCCTACATTGAAACGAATAATTCCTCTGCGTTAAAGGCAAGTTCTGAAATAGAAACGAATTGCTGACACAGTGCTACGAAATCCTGTCCTACTTCGGATGTCGTTACATTCCCCACAGCCATACGTATAATCTACACTATTGCTTCACGTACACTTGTCTACACTTTTGTCGTCCTTGAGTGCAAAAGTCATCACTCTACAATACCCATAACAAGAATACCTTACGTTGTCCCTATGTAAGCTTCACCTCTGCGAGGCAAAGATGATTTTCCAGCAAAACAAAGACTCCTTTCCGACGTTTTTGCAATCACGCCATTCGTCTAGTTTCAGTCCATTGTGAGAACATTTTGCCTAGCTAGGTTTCTCCGTGGTGCTCCTCAACTGCACTCCGGAGGATTGTAGGATTTTGCGTTCTGAGTAATAATAATCCTGTTCTGTCACATCAGCCATTGTTTTCCCTCAAAACTCCACCAACGTATTTATACAGTGTAACAACTCTAATCCAACATGCGTCGTCAACCCGTTCGTCATCGTCATACTTCTCATCTTTGAAAAGAGAAAATCTCCTGTTGCTACGGTTACACCCCTTCCCTACCCGTATCAAAGGCATCAAAACACTCAGACTTCGTCCTGGTGTCTTCATACGTGCTTTCGAAAGTGATATTTCAATACCGGGAGCTAAATTTCCGTTGCATTCCGTCTATAGCACACACACAGTATTTTTTGTAAATGCATACGAAAGGTAGAGGGCAGGCAACCGTCGTTGTCTTACGGTATTGTTTTCACTGTGAAAAATGAGGTTTCTCGTTTTCTAGGGTACGAAACGTGCTCTCTTTATCGCTGCTTGAGTTTAGAGATGGGATGAAGTATGAATTACGCCGTGTTGTTTCGTAAATATGAAAACATGTTCTAGGTCATGGGAGCAAAGTCAGGATCAATTATGATGCCATCTGACCTAAGTACATTTTGCAATTCTTCATCAATTGGCATTAAAAGGATTGGTCCCTACGCCAAATCAATATTTATTTATCTGATCAACATCAAAACATCATATTCATATAGTCAAAAGGTTACGCCACTAACGTTTACCATAAATTGCAGCGATTACGGCAGCAGCGTTCATCCTTACCAGCTACTTCTGAGTCAGCAGTTTGCCAAGAGCAGCAAAACACTCACTAATAGTAGCAAGAAAGCTAATGCCAAGATTTGTATTCCTACAATCTATTTCATTCGGCGCACAATCCCTCTAGGGCTGGATATATACCGTTGTCCCGTCCGGTAGTCCGTGGCCGAGTGTTATTGAACCGATGACAGTCCCAATAAACTAATACTGCACATTAGGCGAACCACCGTCCGGACGTACGAAGGGTTCTCCTGTGCTCGAAACCGACAAAAAACCCAAACAAACATACTCGTGATTCACCCCAGAAGAGTGGCACAGAAAGCAAAACGGAGCCATTACGAAATATTACCTGAACCTAACGATAACGCAAAATTGCTTTCCCGGATGTGTCCCTCCATGCTTCGGTTGTGAGCCGAGCCACAGCCTCTGCCCGTGGTTGACCTTTGGCGCGTAGTAGATAATGGGCTTTTTGTAATGTTGAGATTTTATTACAACACGCACACAGATTTTCGATTACTCCACGTTGGGCTATTTCGCTCGATGATTCGTCTGAACTATGGCAACAACCCCACATGGTAGTCAGTCAACCGTTCTGGTCGCTAGCTACTGCTGGATGCTTGTCGCAGCACACTTTGAGTGGATTTGGTTGGTGGAGGTGGCCATTGTTTCCACTTCTCCGTCCCCCACCATCCCCATCTTGCAACCCATCCTTAGCTAAATATGTAGCCGACTACGAGGATGGAGCGGTCAATTGATTGGATGGCCAACGCTATGGGCTCGTATCTTCCACATCACTATCCATTTATATGAGCCCACTCGGGACGCATAGATTTTCCCGGTCCGGGATTTCCCCTTTTTATTGAAAATGGAATTTTTACTATGCTAGGTGATGGTTTGATGGCATGTGCTGGCCAACCGACTGAAGTTGTGAAGATGGTAACATCTCGGGGTTGTTACGGAATTGCGGCTTTTCAGTACGACTTAATGTTCCAGAAGATTGGAGATTTTCAATTCATTAGATGCGATTCATCGGAGACTTCGCAGTCTGGTTACGACAATAACGGCAACTGGTTATGGGAACTTTAATCAATTTTGCATTATGGAACTCAAAGACGATACTTCTATTGGTATTCTATTAGTAATAACACAATCCCAGAACGTTTTCAGGCTTTTCGTTGGATCTATCAGGCAGTGAAGCAATTCTCCATGGTGCAAGCCATTAGTCAAAAGGTACACCGTCCACTGGCAAACGCAAAACACGCATTTTTTGTTAGATCTCACAAGTTAAGTGAAATGTAAGTGTCTGTCATTGACACCCTTACCAACACGAGCGTGTGAGTGAACTCTGAGGACCAGAGAGCTGAATTATTCCACTGGGGAGAGTCACCCCGGTGGAAACCGGGTATGTTATTACTAAATTACAAAAAAAAAGAACCGAGACTTTTCACTAAAGGCTGACCAAAAGTAAATCGGAAAGCCCCTTGCACGCCATTAGTGTTGGGAATGGAATATGTTTGCTAGTTATTTTTGTTTGTTTAAACTTCTATAAAGAACGACTGGTGCAAGTTTGATAAAAGCTATGTTCATTTAGTATCCAGAATAATAAAATCATCTCTATCTTGGTAACGTATTGACGGACAAATAAGTTTAATACATCAAAACCAAGGTAATTTACTGTAAAATATCAAAACAATTCATTTCTCTTTGTTCCTAATGAAAATTGGCACTTTCTTCTTTAATCCTCCCATCAAACGCTGCACACCTCCGGAGTCAACTTCCTTGGCTCATTTGCTCCACATTTTGGTCATTGGAGTCACGTCCCGAGCCGTTTTTCCACGTTTCTTAAGCTTCCGCTTCATTATTGCCCGAAATCTCTCGATGGGCCGGAACTGCGGGTAGTTGGATGGATTTATGTTTTTATCGATGAAATCTACTTTTTTATTGCGGAACCACTGGATGACTTTCCGGCTGTAGTGGCAACTCGCCAAATCTGGCCAAAGCATCACGGGACCTTCATGGGCTTTAATGAAAGGTAGAACATAGTTTATGAGGTATGCTTCTTTGTACAGCTTAGAGTCCATCGTCTTGTTCGTCACGAACACTGTGGTTTTTGCTCCACAGTTGCATATACCTTGCCAAATTTGCGGACCACGTTGGATTAACAACAAGGGTGTGCAGAATGTTTTCTCTCCTCTCGGCTTCCATTTGGTATAACTTTTGACTCACTGTACGAAACACCGTGAAATTTACACCACAGAAAGTGGGCGCCTAGGTCAACAAATTGCTGTAAAAGAATTCTGGCAGCGGTCACTTTCCGTGCAACACACAATAAGTGATTCTTGATTCTAACTGGACAGAGCTTTAAAGTAGTCGATCGCGTTCAGAAATAACGTCAAATGGAACTCGGAAGAAGAAACAATATTGTTCACAAACACCTGAAGTAGTTCGGTTTCATACTTGCTAAAATGCTGAAGATGCCTTGATATTTTAGTCAGGTTTATGAGAGCCTACACAGCTTCTTTTCAACGATCTTGAAACCTTGTCTTCTAAAATTCCTTTTACTCTTATCAAATGTTTTATTTTGACCTTAAAAAATCGTGCTGTTTAGTTTAGTTTAGTTTAGTCACCATATGACCAAATAGTTTTATAGTAGCCATTGCGAAGATCAATTGGCTTATTGGAAAAACTGTGATTTTGCCATATTGGGATATAAGAAATCAATTAGATGTGAAAAATTAAATTAGCATTAGCATTAGCATTAGCATTGACGGTTGCACACCTCGTGGATGGAGCTACGATGAGGAATAATTCGTTGAAGACATTGCATGCCACCATGAAACGAAACCAGCTTCTGATACGTTTCTTCACGCAACAATCACCACGAAAACACTCCTCGATCGCTCACCTGGGCACGTCCATGCAACCGTTGGTGATAGGGAGGATTTGGCATCTACCTTTAGAAGACACGGGGAACCCAATGTAGGCTTCAGTAGATATCAAAGGAAACAGGAATGAGTCGGAGAGAATAGTTGAACAGAATGCCCTGTTCGATGCACAGAACAAAAATGTATTCAAAAATGGTCGTTGGAAGCATCTAGTCTAAGAGGGTTAAGTGATGGTCTATTTCTTTTCAAACGGTTGGGACTTTAGCATTCACTATAGTCCTAGCTCCCTATGGCTTATAGTTATAGCACCATTACTCGCTCTCGGAAAAGAAAGAAGAAAGTGCCGACCTAAAATCATATGTTCTCCCCCTCCCCCCATCACACACACACACACACACACACACACACACACACACACACACACACACACACACACACACACACACACACACACACACACACTCACATACATCACTCGCCCACATCACTAATTCTGTTTGGATTTAGAGTAGTGAGCGCCGACTGAAAGTTAAAAGCGTCCAAACAATTCACCAACTGCCAAATATTGCAATTAAATGTCGACTACAATGTTAAAAGGATACAAAAATTATAGATTGTTGATTGTAAGGAAATGTACCTAATAGTTAACCTTTTATTCAACTTGATGGTTTATCACTGTTTATACTACTAATGTGAAAATTTGAATCAAAATAACCGAGAATAATAGATATCAGCGGCCGCAGCTCTAAAAACATAATTTTCAAACGAATTAACTCGACAACATGATAAGTGTCAGCTAATGCAGTGTTGAGCCACTGCGATTATCATTTAAAATCATGTGAAATTGTGTCGATTCAACTTCACCAGAAAAAGCTATAACCGTTGAAAAGCAGCACATTTTAACAACAAAAACAGCAAATTGAAGTAAACCTAGATGGTTGTATCAAATGATAAAACGTTTGCATTAAAAAAGAATGGGGTTTTTTTCGGATGGTGATTAAAAAAAATAATTGCTTTTATAAATTTCCCATGGAAAGTAATTATTTAAGCTCACTTCCAAAAAAAATTCTACGCCCTTGCAAGCGGCCTTACGACAGTTAACTGGAACATTCGCCATGGCGGACAGAAACATGCGTGTAGGCATGTTTTTGAATTCTTTCTTCCTTTTATTTATCAATTCCTTCTCAGTTTTCGATCATTTAGATGTGAAAAATTAAATACACCAAATATTGAATTACAAATGGGCTTCAAATGGTGAGTTCACAATTTCTAAGGAGGGTGCGACTGACCTCTGGACCTCACAAGTTCCTACCTCACGCATCCACGAGTCATATGATCACAAAAGACTGCCAGCTGAAACATGGAGACACTGGTTGGCGTAGCCTGGGCAATGTTGTCAATCCGACAATAGCGAAGTGAGGGGTAGGCCATCCCTTATTTTGAAAAAAATTGCCAAGTCAAGAATTCCACCTCTTGAAATGTTCGTCTTGACTAGAAAACAAACATACTTAAATTTGAAGATCGTACGTTGACGTTAAGTGCTCCCCCAACGGACCTGAAAAAATGGTAGTACGGGTGACTACCCACGCGGTGGCAAGCACGGTACTGTAGTGTATGGTCTTGCAGGTTGACCAAGATCAGAGTAGTCAGGTTGATAACATTTTATGTTCGTTTTTTTTTATTATCAATGTTGTTTGGGACACTGCCGGACGTAGTTTCCGTGCTCCCATGGGTGGTAGTACATATCATGCATCATACATCATACATCATACAATTCCGAAAAGTTTTTTGGCAATTCGTTGAAAATTTGAATCGTTCGGTTTATGTACCAGGTAATGCTTTTAACAGAGATTACTCCAGGTAACGAAGACTTTCAAGGATTAATAGTTGTATAATAGACGAAATAACTCCGGAGATTTCATCGGAATTTTTAATTTTTTTTTATTTATAAGCTTTATAAGATTAAGGCTGCAGGCAAATCAATTTTTTCCACAGAATTCTAAAGTATTTATAACTGAATTGAATAATAAGCTAAGCGAACGGTTTGGGACAATAGAATCAAACGAACTAATCCTCTAGACATTCAATCTAGATCAACATTTGAACAGGTTTTGGCTTTGTGGATATTATCAACACGATTTACAACAAGTAGGGACTGAAGCATTAAACTCATCATCCATAATGGTTGTATCGAAAATAAACTGGCAATGCTTATGATGCACTTACACATCCACACGTAAGACTATCGGTTTGAGCCAACTTACATTCGATGCGTTCATCTGTCAACAGCTTGATCAACTCCTGAACTTTCGGATCGTTTTCGAGATGCCGTAAATCGCAGACTGTGTTAAAATCTAAGTGATTGTGACTCTTTGAGAAGGATTTATCGATGTACAAAATAGTTAAGTTATTTTATTTTATTTTACTACGTATTCAGCTATGCTGCACAGACTGAACTTATCTAACATCGATGTCATCTGCCTAATACTAGATTTAAAACGGTCTCTACTTATGCTAAAATCAAACGTTTTAATACCATTCTACAAGTTAAAATAACGATCGTTGTCGGGACAGACGCGCAGGACCGAAGAAGCTCACCTGCTGTAGAAGATCTAGGCAGTCAATTCGGTTGCTTAGTTTATCGAACGCGAACATTTTTAGTAAGTAGATGCGCCACTAGTAATGCGCCATAGTAATCACCGGAAAGTAAAACGTAAGAATGAGGAGCCCAGATTTGAATGGGGCTGTTCATTAACCACGTAGACAATTAAGGGGGGGGGGGGTTGAAAAAGTCTACGTTAGTCTACGATAGGGGCGGGGGGGGGGGGGTTATGCCAAAAGTTTCTCTCTACAAAACGGATATTCATACACTCCACGCAGAAAAAAATACCGTCATAACACACATATTCCAGGTAAATCCAAACATAAAATTAGTTCATTTTGGCCGCAAACATAAATTTGCTTTCTCTCAAACATATTCTATGTTTAAAAACAAGTGACATCGATGTTTGATATTAAATTATATTATGTTTATTTTCAACATATTAATGATACGAATAAACGTACAAATTTTGGATCTACACTGAAATAAACGTATCCGAAATTAACGTAGACAAGCTTAAGTTTTCACCAAAAACTAATTTGCGTGGCATTCGATATCAAGATCACGTAATGTAGGTTGCAATGTGAAGGGGGGTTAATGCTACACGATAAAATTAGTCTCTCTAATTATCTTTTCGAGAGGAAAAATGGATAACAAGAGACAGTAATTTGAGCGAGTAGGTTGTGTTTCTCTATTCGTTTTTTACAGCATCGATAGATCGAATGCCTGGCACCAACTCAAAAAAGTCTACTAAGGTCTACAATGAGGGAGGGGGGTTTGAAAGTGGATGAAACCAAGTGATTTATTCGTTGAAGCTTAGCTTACAGCCCATTAGCACTCCCAAGTTTTTAATTGATGATAAACGGTCTAGTTTGATGTCGTTTACTCCGTAATCAAACTTCAGTTGCATCCGAGATTTACTGACACTTAGCACCTTACATTTCATCGCATTCATCTCCATTCCGTATGAAACACACCAACTCGCTATGGTTTCAGTATCTTGTTGTTAAGACTGTACAACAAAGTCACGAGCGATTTTTCGAAGGCAAAATTCTAGCGAACCAAACTACGCTAAAAAGCTATCCGATTGGTTACCTCCTGCTGGTGACCATTCGGATTACTCTTCAGGATAGAGCATTATTTTATTCTTGAATTGTGCGCTTGATAATTTGGTTGTGGCTGCGTCATTAATTCACCTTAATAAACCATCGTATCACTCATAAACTCTTTGGTGGGAGGAAGAAGAGCTGGGGAAGGGGGAGTTTACCGAATGTTTATATGCTTCATGTATAATTTTCAAAGAGCAAGTGCTCACTACCAGAAAAAGTAGATCAAGTATGTATTATACCACCCATTGTAGCACGGAAACTAAGTCCGACAGCAGTGAGCTCTCCTCTCTGTTATAATTGATCAAGCTTTAATAACCACTGATTATCCTAATCATGCTATTGTATGAAGGGCCAAATGGGGTTGGATGGATCGATAGGCAACATCACTTATACGTATCCACAGGGATATAAAGAATCTCCTTCCAACAACAAGATTGAACAATTAGTCAAAAGAGCAAGCTATCTAACATGAGGATGCCTTAATGGGCGTTGAGAAGAGCCCGCCCTCTATTCACAAAATGTTAGCAATGGGGAGTTGGCATTCCCACTCTCCCCATCCAGAGTGCTTCAATCGGGTTCCCTGATGGCCCTTCCCATTCCCATGAAATATTCATATAATAGTGTATATATTTATGTAAACGAAAAATACTGCAATCACTCGTATCTATTATTTATGATCTCCATTCGGTGGATCCTGAAATATAAGAAATGTATTTTTTTTTTACTTATTTATTTTCCGTCGCCCAATTTCCTCACACGGTGACAATCACCGACGCCAGGGAGACGACTCCATCACCTGGACCCTACCTAACGACTCATGACTATGAGCTGGGACCAACGGCTTTACTTCCCTTCCGAAGGAGGACGTGACCAGATTTTTTCGCCTCGGAAAAACCACCGACGTCGACTGGGATTGCACCCAGACCCACTGGGGTGCCAGTAGCAGTCACGTTTACCACTACACCACCGACGCCGGCTATAAGAAATGTTGTAAAGTGTTAAAGTGTAGAGTTCTGTGGTTTCGCGCTTAAGCACGATTTCGTTCGTTTTCAGCGATAGCAGCAATTTCCCAAAATCTTGATTGGAGGTATCCTTTGTTAAATTTTACAAAACTAACATTTATACATTTTAATTTACTGTTGCCAAGGTCACTATTTGCTGCTTAATGTTGATTTTATAACAGCAATCCGCATATATTTTTGCTGGCCTGATAATTATTGCTCCTGTGTAAGGAAAACAGAGAAGATTTTATTGACAGGGAGTTAAAGAGAAATGGACATAATATAATACCACAAACGATTTTTAAATCATCTATGAAGTAAAATCATTAACACAATATCTTCAAATATAACGATATTGTAAGTTATGATACAGTACTGACAAAAATTGAACTGTAACATCAGACACTATCCGAATGAGAAATAGAGATGCACGAATCAGATCAGCTCAGATTTGGAAAAAGATCCATTTGCAAACCGAAATTGAAATAAACATTAGGTTATAAGTCCAAAAGCCTACCATAGATTCCGTTGCAGCTTCTTTTACTCAAGGCACTAGATACTCCTAAATCATAATGATAATTAGACATATAAGACATAATAATTAAAAGTATATAGAACCTTTTAGGTGAAACTATAAAAATAAATATGCTTAAAATATAAATCCTGAAAACACCAGTAATGAAAAAAATGTAAGTGATGATGATAAAGAAGAATGATAATGGTTGTGAATAAACAGTGAGAAAAAAATGAATTTCAAATTTTAAATTATTTTAAAATACCTGATGACCTGCAAGACCTGAAAGATATGAGAATGGAAAATTATGATATGATTTACCGGTCGCATCCCCTCACTTCGCTATTGTCAGATTGACAAAAATTGCCCTGGCTACGCCAACTAGCGTCTCCATGTTTCAGCTGGCAGTCTTTTGTGATCATACGACCCGTGGAGGCGTGAGGTAGGAACTTGTGAGGACCGGAGGTCGGTCGCACCCTCCTTAGAAGTTGTCAACTCACCATTTGAAGCCCAGGAGAAGTAGATCAAGAATCTGAAAAAACGGAACTCATCACGACAGCGTAAAATCTTTCCTCAACAATTTCGGGGAACACTACTCGTTCGATAAGCTGCGATGAAGAGGAGGAAAACCCGGTCCAGCTGACTCAGAATTGGGTCGGAAGGTAGTCACCCTCATCCTTCGGAACAGATCGATGATGATTCGTGGTTTGGTAAAAAAAAAGATGACTTTTCCGTCGAAACGAATCAAGAAGAACATCAAAATGAAGAGTATAAGTCTATATGCAGAAAATATCAAAACAAAGTGCTGAGGTTCTCATGTGGCAGGCTCCAAGGCATCGATTTTTTTTACTAAAGGAACGATCAATACCAAGTGTTGGCAAAAAACTGATGCTTCCTTTATATAGCCTGTCAAAGTTAAATATAGAACACCAAAATAATAGCAGCAAAAAATAAGATATACATAATTCAACAATATACTTTATTTATTTCATAACAATAGAATCATTAGTAATTAGTGACTTTATCATTGATCAACTTTTATTTGTTTGATAGGGTAACCGGGTACCTTTTCATGTTTTACATTTCGAAATGTCATAGTTTGTTTCAAACCAGAATGCTGATATTCAGAGACATCGCAATAATAGTTGGAAGGCAAATTTTTGCATAAAAACATTTTGTTTAGTAGCAGGGGGGAGGGCAAAGGAGCGGACATCGGTTTTTTACCCGTATTCCCACCAAATTCATATGATTATAGCTCGGGCAATTATTGACCGATTTAAATTCTATTGACACCGTTAGATTCAAAAACTCATTTGCTTAATTGATATTATAGGCAATGACCATTTCAATTCATCTGGTTCCTGTAAATCCTGGTTTCCGAGGCTGTGTTTTGATACGGAGACACAATTTCGGAACAATTATCGAATTTCCAGAAATGAAGATCAAAATCTTTGGAATAATTTCTAGAAATTATTTCTATTCCATTGTGGGCCATATGCTGACTTGTTCCAGCAACGGCCATACTGTAACAGGTTCCCGTGGGGTCTAGATTGGCCACAAACATATTTAGAATGAAACCCTGTCAATATGGGTATAAAAATTCGTGAAATTTCACCAGTAGGTTATTTATCAACGTTTAGTGGCCATCTGATGATTTTTCCTTGGACCTTTCTTTCCGAAACAGGTTCCCGTGGGTCTTCAAGTGGTAGATAAGGCAGCTCAAGCACGACTATTGATTTCCAGATAAACTACCGCTTTCGGTTATTGCAACGGTAGATCGAGTGTTATGTGCCATACTCGTCTCAGGGACACACTCGAGTCCCTCTGAATCCCGTAAAGGGTTACGGCACAGTGATGGGTTGTCGTATTTGTCATTTAACATTGCCTTGGACGATCAACAGGAAGTGTTTCTAACATTTTGGTTTCAGTGACGACGTTGATACCGTAGCACGTAGCTTCGAAATGATAGCGAAAACTTACATCAGACTTAGGATTGGGATTAGGTTTGTGATTTATGCGTTGAAAACGAAATGCATGAAAGAGGCTCACTAGAAGACAATATGAACCTTCCACCACGACGAATTTGTGTATCTAGGCACATTGATGACCGCTGATAACGACACCAGCAGAGATATACAAAGGTGCATTATGGCTAGCAATCATAAAAAATGTGGACTCCAGAGGACACTAATATCAAACGAAATTCACCGGATTACAATAAGACCATACGTTCTTTACGGCCACGAATCATGGTCGTTTCTCGTAGAGAAACTTATTATTGTGGTGAACCAGCCTAAGGTTGAAAACATCCGTAATCTAGAAAAAGAAGAAGCTTATCTTCTGACAGATAGGTCTATTTCACCTGCAACTTACAGACCTTTTCAGTGTCTAGTTTTTATGATTTTTGACATGTTGACTTTGATTGAATCCAATCTCCGCACATTTGTCCAAAAGAAAATGAAGCGTTTAGTTTTCTTTTTATGAGTCGCCACACAGAAAAGCCTTTGGTTAAAGTCACCATCTATGGAACTTGACCATGAACTTCAGCCTCAGTAGATAATTGTGATACAATTTGTTAAGCGTTTTGAAAGAAAGGCTCATAAGCAGTTTTATTTGCATGGTCTGATGGGAAGTACACGGAGGCAAACACGTGTGTTCCACCAGCACCAGGGTCTGAAATATCAAAAATGACTCTACGTGGTTTATGAACAGGCCCTTTGCTGTATGGATACATCACCAGACGGATCCGGGTCATCATTGTTCACCCCGTTGCTTTCCGAAGGGAGCATCAACGCCGTCGAAAATTTGATGTATTTTAGGGACTGTAGAATTTGTTTGCTGGCTTTCTGATTTGTTGCAGTCGTTGTGTCCATTCACAAGATAAGAACAATCACGATCGGTGTGATTAAATGTCTGCTAAGGCGTCAGTGCGTGAAATTCCCAATTCTTCGAAGATTTTTGTAGGTTGGAAGTGCTGGAAGGTGAATGCATGGGGTCGAGGGAGAAGCCAGTTGTAGAACGTGATTCCATACGTCTAGGTAGGGCAATATTTTCAACATTTTTCGTTTGGGGCACTTCAGCATTGTTATTGTTATAATGGAACCGAGAGGGCAGCGATTGGGTGGTCGGTAGACATTGGTGGGCCAGCAAATAGTACTTTTGCTGTAACCAGTAGTTCCTTGTCCGAGCCATTTGCGTGACAGTAATTGTGATGAGTCTTATATGAGCTGCTGATGACGGGGTTGTTCATTTCTTTTTCTTCGTTGTCTGGCTTTAACGGCAGTTTATTCTTGAAGCTTCCGATTGTTGAGCTTTTTGTCGTTTGTAGACCAGTCCTGCCTCCAGCACCGTTTATTGCACAACATACGCCATCCAGAAGAAGGAAAGTTATTTTTTGATGGGGCTTGTACAAGAGGTTTTTCAGATAATTCCTTCGCTTGACTCGATTTTCATCCGATGCAAATTTCTCTTCTTCCAGAACTTCCAGTAGTTGTGAATCATTTTGTGAATTTGCTGACGTTGTTTTCTAGAAGCTGTGTTGAATTTATTATACTATTATCCAGGACAGAAAGCCGCTCGCCACGCAGAGAAAGAAAAAAATCTGCAGTTGCTACGTACATCAAAGTACAGGGTAGTTCTACAGAGTAATTCAGAGAAACTGTTCAGAGAAATTCAGGGAAGATCATTGAAAAAGTACAGCAAAGTTCTTCAGAAAATTGCTGGTAAGTACTTCAAAGAACATCAGATAACTTCGGGAAAATTCTTCAGAGAACTTCAGGATAGTAATCTCAGTGAAATTTTTGTACAGGCGAAGTCAGGGAAGTTATTCAGAGGAACTTCAGAGGGGATTCAGGGGAGCTCTTCAGAGGATGTTCAAGGAAATTCTTCAGAGTATTTCGGAAAACTTATTAAGAAAACTTCGGGGAAGTTTTTGTGAACACTTTTAGGAAATTCCTCACTTTTGGGAAGTTATTTATAGAATGTAAATGAAATTCGCTAGAAAACTTTGGGGTAGTTATGTAGAGAAATTCAGGGAAGCTCAAAAGAGAAGTTTAAGAAAATTCTTCAGAGAAGAACAGAGAACTTCTTCGGAAAAGTTCAGGGAAGTTCGTCAGAAAATTTCTGGGACGATCTTCAAAGTTATTTTCAAACTACATAGTTCATTGTTCAAAGTTCAGCTAAGTTCTTCAGAGAAACTTGGAAGAGCTTTTCAGAGAACTTTCGTTTTCGTCAGCTGTTATAGCTGTTCGTTAACACAAATGTATCCATTTTTCCAGATTGGATATGACACCTTCAGCCATATTAAAAACAATTGATATGAACTTTTTTTTCGCACTTTTGGGAGGAAAAAACACTGCCACAAAAATATGAGTTTAATTTCCAACGAAGGTTTTGACCCAAACATGATCAAATTCCTTGTATTGATGCAATTTGTTCACATTCATTACTGGTACAATTTGCGATAAGCACTCCTCCATCAATTTATGTTGTTGGATTATGGTTTGTCAAGATACCCTCAAAGGCAGCTTCATTATTAGTATTAACTTTCAACATGTTTCAGTACTCAAAACTACGGAAAAACTGCACTCCATCATCTGTGTATAAATTACATTTACCTTATCCGTTCTCTTCATTCTGGATATTTCACAATTAATGGTTGTTTGATTATTGTCATTGACCTTATTTACTGATCTGGTGAAATTGTTTGATACTAAAAATATATTTCCAGCCGCATCCGGGTCGTCATGGTCTGGCTCAGTGAGGAATTGCCTTTTTAAGCAGCCTATTTCCTACCAAAATACACGAAACAGAAATCTTTCAATACACTTCTCCCTGAAAGAAAGCATGCAGAAACCCTTGGCCCGAGGCAAGTCCTTTAATTCTCTAAAGTACCCAGGTTATCACCAGCCCCATTCTTTATTAATGCTGAAATGGAATCAAAACCGCGATCCTCAAAAAGGGGCATCCGCTATCATCATTTCCTCCCACACAGCACACAGCAGCCAGCGACGACCCCATTAAATATTGAAATGCGTATGACCGAGCCAAAAATGATGGACGATTTTCCGGTTGATTTGCCAGAACGGGCCTTTTCTTGCTTTGATCCCAGCGTCTGACCCACTCGAGATGAACCAGGAAAATAACAATCACTTGCACAGCCACTGGTGGGATCCGACTGATATTGATGCTTCGTAATATGGGTTGTAAATTAAAGAAACAATGCGGCATCATTCCGATCCTTCGTGTCCGAGCCGAATGAATAGAACCGGAGCATAAAAGTGATGATGAGAATGGCCTCTCGACACAGGAAGCAATTTGTAGGTGGAATTGGAAATTTCTATTATCCCAAGGGGTTGTCTTCGAGCTATGCGGTCTTCGTTTGGATTCTGCTTCAAAGCAATGACGTGCAACCGTTGGATGGATGATGTTTAGGGTACAAGCCAAATATCAAACAATGATGTTTGCCCACAGGTTCTTAAACTTCACTAACTATTCAACAACGATAGAAATTTGTCGACACACTACCAACCAAGGTTGCAAAGCTTGCTCCCAGGCTCACATACGCATTATCCTTCCAGCAAAGATATGCAGGCTCAACAATGGCTTTCAGAATAATGATCCTCATTATAGTATAGCTTCCACGCGAGTGAATCCTCCGACACCCAACCTCGGTGCGTGTGTTTGAAAGAAACCATTTTCAGACTGCCACACAAACAAAAAGCCGCTGGCACTACTGCTGGCTCGCCACAGAATCATTTGATTGCACTGCGGTCTGAAGTGGAAAAAACAGTGGGAAAAAAATATCAAAAGAGGCCTCAGAACTTTACGCGTTTAAGAATGGCAAATGTGTATGTTTTGTGACGCCTCGCTTATGCATTATATGGAAAATAAATTGCGTAAACTGTTCATTATCATATTTTTCTTCTTCTTTTTCTTCATCTTAGATTATTAAGCTACTTTGGTTCGCTTTTGGCGAATTTAAACAAACGGGCCAAAACAATTCATCACTGTTGATTTTTCCCCTTGGGTAATTTCAACAGTGAAATTGACGATTCCGTTTGTTTAAAATTATTGACCACAATGTAAACTATTTGGGAATAAGCTTTGAAATTACATTTGCAATAGCTTACACCTTCTTCAATAAGTTCGAATACAAATTTTCATCATTTTGCAGCTATGGCCCATGTACATGTTTTCCGAAGGATCCGAAGTCTCTAAGGAGATGAGCACTACGTGCTTCAGCAGGACGGTGTACCAGCCCCCACGGCATATATGGTCCAAGCCTGGTATCGGGACAATCTAGCCGACTTTCTGGACAAAACTTTGAGGATTCCGGATTTGAATCCTCTCGACTTTTTAATGCAAGGAGTGCTTTAAAAATACGAGGAGTGCCTTACCGACCTCTTATTCTTTGGGTGGTTTCAACCTTAACCTGAATAAAGGCATTTTCACGCTAAATATCACACACATGAGACGAAATGACCATAGCTCTGTTCGCATCAGCGAAAAATCCCAGATTGAAACCAGTCCACTGGGGTGACAAGTAGCCAACGAGCCAAAGAGTGATTGAAGCTGAAGACATACAAGAAGCACAAGCATCCAAAAAGAAGTTCTACACAAGCGTTCAGCGTGAAATCACGGCGCGGAAATTGTATGGCATAGTTTTTGCCAAGAATAAGCACTTATTCATGATGGAAGATGAAACGTTCTCGACATTGGACTATGAAGCCTTGCCGGAATCGCAATAGTACACAATTTGTGATGATGATGATGCTGACAAGGCGTATAACTCAGTTTCTGCCGAAAATTTTCAAATAGAAGATGGTCTGGCACGCAATTTTTCTTGCGGTAAATTTACGATGTACGGTAAAAAGAGCAATGAATGTAGATATTTACGTCAATCCATGTACAGTGGGCAGAAATGGACTCAAATGCCATTAAATTAGACGGCGCAGGGTAGAAGTCCTAAACAATAGCTTATCTTATGGGAAAAATACGTGGAATGGTGTTTGTCTCATTTAGGGTTGCCTTCAGTAAGTGTCCCATGTTGCCCGTTTCTTCCATGATTTTATATTTAAACTAGAGTTATAAACCAAAAAATTAACTTGGTGTTACTATACTGCACCAAACTGGACAGTAAATTCTCGAAACAGCCGGAAAATTGAATAAAATAAATTCCACTCTAATCGGATGCCAAAAAGTGGTCCATTTTACCCGATTTCCCCCCGAACTTGAATATTGGTTGATGCAAATTGAAATATTTGCTCTAAGCTTAATCGACGCCAATTTGGTCCTGATAGTCCCTAAAAATTTTACACATTTGTTTTAATTTGGCTTTACACACGCTGTTCAAAGTTTGTATGGAATTAGTATGAAGAATCTCAAACTTACATTTCCAGATCCCTAAAATCTTGATATTATGTCCTTAAACCAAATCTTATATACATTCATATAGTGTAAGTTGTAAACTATCAAAATGCCGAAGATACCTGACATGTAAATTTTGTACAAAAATAGTTATTCATCAAATATAATAATAAGAAGTAAAAATATGTAATATGTATAAAATATATAAATATAAAATACATAAAATATATATAATAATATAAATAAAATAAAATACATAAAATATATGAATATAAAATATAAAAAACATATAAATAATAAGAAAACAAAAATAAGAATAAAACATCATACCCAAAGTGTGTATCTTATGTTTAATTGAATAACTATTTTTGTATAAAATTTACATGTCAAGTATCTTCGGCATTTTGATAGTTGACAACTTACACTATATGAATGTATATAAGATTTGGTTTAAGGACATAATATCAAGATGTTAGGGATTTGAAAATGTAAGTTTGAGATTCTTCATACTAATTCCCATACAAACTTTGAATAGCGTGTGCAAAGCCAAATTAAAACCAAATGTATTCAATTTTTTTGGGGACTATCAGGACCCAAATTGGCGTCGATTAAGCTTAGGGGAGCAAATATTTCAAATTTTGCATCAGCCTATTGAATATACTCATATACAATGTGGTTTGAATGATTGGCAATATTGCTCTCACTTGAACTGTACTTATTCAAAACTGTCCGGAGAATCGAATGGTGATGGTTCCGTTTAGGGTTGACCTAAGGAAATGGTCAATATACCCCGATTTCTCCTCATACTTGAATAAACTTATATTTAGGAATTGAAGTAGAAAACATATTTCTCAAGAGAGCCATGCACGGTGTTTAACTCCACTTGACCCTTACCTGAATTCCTACATGCCATGCGCAATATTACTGGCGCCAATCTTTTAAACCGCATGGTAGATGAGTTAAGACAAGCTCAAGGAGAAATCGGATAAAATGAGTCAACTACTGTGGTCAACCTTAAACGGGACCGTCGCCATTCGATTTTTCGAACTTCTCCGGAGGGTAATGTTATAGGCGCCAATCTCTAAAACCTCATGGTATGAAAAAAAGATCGAAGCATGCTTTGCAAGCGAGTGGACGTGTTTTTGATTCGGTTGTCAATTTTTGTTGCTCTACGCTCAATATACTTTTTTAAATTAATATGATTTATTCTTCAAGTGAACCAAGTGCGATGGACCGTCTCGATCTATACTATCTAAAGAATAACATGTTCATTAGTTGTGTTTGCTAAAAGGTCTTTGGTAGAGTCAAGTATGGTACTACGAGATATGGAGCCAGAAACATAACCAGCTCAGAACTGAGAGTGTTTGTGCGATTTTTAGATGATGAAAATGTGTGAGTTCCACAGGAAGAAGGGCCGCCGATTGGTTGATTCAGGAGCTCTAAGAACTTGAATACTTGATGACGGAGAATTGAAAAACCGACAAACTGATGTGTCTTTCAGAAATCTTCTCGGCGAGCCCGAGTTTGTTTGTAACTTAAGTAAAAAACCCACTGCAACTAACAAAAGGTTATCTGGTTAAGAAACCAAAATTGCCAAAATTGCGGCATTCTCTATGCGACGACCTGTCATTGGTCAGTCAGTTAACATACTTTTATTCATACAGACTTCTTGTTTCCCTCGCATTATTTCGCGAAAAATAATTTTGAAAATAGTAACTTCTATATATTTTCTATTCCTCCTCATTGAATCTCATCATAACATTCACTACTAATTTTCCATAACAAGACAAGATAGCTTCAGATCTGCAATGAATAAAGTCTTTATTTATTTATTTATCAGTTATTTCGTCCATAGTTCATTCTAAAGAGAAAATATTTTTCCTCCCGTGAAAATTACAAATCTACTTCTGATTTTTCGTGTTTTTAGTTGTTTTGAGTGACGTTTTGTAAAATATTACGGTGGCCGAGTTCTCGTAGTGTTAAATTGTAAAACTGTTCCATCCTCGGGGAAATGAAAAGTGAGAATAAATGATCGGGATCGTCGGCGGATGTCAGGTGAGCTAAAGTTACCGATCGATGCGCATAGCAGGATGCTAAGCTGATGATTTTTCACCGTTGGAGAAAAAGTGTGTGTGTATGCCTCCTGGGAGGAACTCACAGAAACAAGGCAACGTTGGTAAGTTACGTGCCTGAGCTTTGCTTCTGTGTTTGTTTTGAGCACAAAGATTGAAAAAGGCAATAACCATATGGAGTGCAATACCATATGGAGCAAGCATGGTGGGTTAAGGCATCATCCAGATACTTTGGAAGAAGAAGAATGCCAACCTGTTGCACCCGCAAAGGATTTTCAGACAATTGAGAGGTGGTAAGTGCTCTCAAAATCGTGGAGCAAGACAGGCAATTGTTACCCTTTTTGTCTCCCTAATTATAAGAACTACACAGAAACAAAAGCGTTCACGAGTGCCACCAGCGTGGTAAAGTGTCTCTTATAAATAAATAATAATAACAGAAACAAAAGCGTTCACGAAAATGAAAACCGACCGTGAACTAGTTCAAGTTTTCATGATTTTTACCCAAGACGTGAACTAGTTCCCTATTACGTGATTCAGTTCTAGTGTATTTTTGCTTGTTCTTGAATTCATGACTGCAGTTCACGGATCCGGGCACGGATTTTTTTTTCCGTGTATAATATATGATCACATCACTTATCAAGGTGAATCCTGATCCCTACCCTACCAACATAGAAAAACCTCCTTCCTGTGACATTTTTGGGGATGCAGAGGTAAACACGGTCCCTAACTAGAAAAGCTCACACTAACTTTCCTTCCCTATTCCCACCTGTTTGCAAGGACGTGGCCGGCGCCGTTACTGGTTATTAAAGAAATTGAGTCACTGAAACGTGTACAGTAAGAATGACCGGTTACTCCCAGCCCCATTCAGTTGATTCATTGTGCAATTTCACTGGTTCTGATCATTCACGGAGTAGCAACCATTGATTCGTGCAGTCAGTCAAGCTTAGCTAAGCTTAACAAGCTATTTTGTCCATACTTTTTTCTAAACTGGGAGCCGTAGAATATATTGATTCATATAACTCAAACAAGAAATTAATAATGATACATAAAGTTGGTTATTAAAGTAACGCAACGTTGATGCTGCAATCCAAGAAATCTGACAAATTCTCTTTCACCACCCGTTTTAATATTTTCATACATTCTTTACTTTTCAGAGAGCGAGTAATGGCGCTATAACCATAAGCCATAGGGGGCTATATCTATAGTAAATGCTTGAGTCACAACCGTTTGAAGAGAAATTGAGCATCACTTAACTTTCTTAGACTAGATGCTCCCAACGATCATTTCAAATAAATTGTTGTTCTGTTCACTAAACAGGACATTCTGTTCGACTTTTCTTCCCGACTTTTCATTTCCATTTTCCTTTGATATCTACTGAAGGCTACGTGGGTTCCCCGTGTCTTCTTAAGGTACATATCAACTCCTGCCTATCATCAACGGTTGCATAGACGTATCCAAGTGAGTGACCGAAGAGTGTCTTTGTGGATATTATTGCGTGAAAAAACGTATCAAGTGACAAGCAATGTCTTCAACGAATTATTATCATTATCTCATCGTAGCTCCATTCGCGAGGTGTGCAAACGTCAATGCTAATGCTAATCTCTTAAACCTAATGGTATATGAGTTAACTCATGTATTAGAGGAAATCGGGTAGAATGAAACACTTCCTGGCACCAGATCAAAGAAAAATGTGTTCCATTAATGTAATGGATAATATGTTTCAGCTTTTTCAGCAAATTTTGAGTGCTATGGTTCAATATAGCAGCACCAAGTTAAATCTTTGGGCAATAACTGTAGTTTGCATCTAAAATGAGCGGAGAAACTGTTGAAATGGGACACTTACCATAATCAGCCCGCAATACAACTAAAATCATTCGATTTACCGCATTTTTTCCCATAAGATAAGCTACTATTTAGCATTGCTGGTACACTTCGAAAAACATAATAAATGTAACTAGAAATGAGAAGAAAAATTAGTATTTTCCATTTAATTCCAACTACCTTGGCTAATCTTGACAGATACGCGTATTTCGTCTACGATGTGCAGACTTCTTTAGGGTTTCGTACTAATAACTCGACTTAGTAGACTTAGTCGAGTTATTAGTACGAGACACTGAAGAATCTGCACATTGTAGACGAAATACGCGTATCTTTCAAGAAAAGCAAAGGTAGTTGGAATTAAATGGAGAATACTATTTTTTTCTCATTTCTAGTTACAGGTATTCCACGTAACAGCTCAAACCCTCTAGGGCTCATGATAAATGTACCTAAACACATGAATCTCCCAAATTGCCGTGAAGTTCGTCCCATCGAAAAAGGTTGGGTTCTTGTCAACAGATACAGTGGTATAGCTCAAAAGAAATTAACAAGAGCGTCTTTAATCGTTGCTAATCAAACTGTGCAGAACCTTATGAAGAACTTTAGCAACTGGTTGATATATGAAAAAGTCATCAAAAATCTGTTATGAACTGGCTAGACAATGTTGATTAACCATATGTAAGAATTTAACTAGACATAAATAAAAACACACATGTTTTACAACGAAGTTAAGGAGCGCCCTCTCTTTTTAATACGGTCTTTAATAAGAGCCGTTTCACGGAAAAGAACACTTCCTAATTTATCCAAGAACCTTATATAAAAATCAACATGGGATATTATAACGAACCAGTTTTGAAGAACCATGTGTTTTTTCATGCTTCAAACCTGTATCTGAAGACCCTTTCAAGTAACATTTGGTAAATGTCATGAAGGATTTACAAACCGATTACGCAAAGTAATTAAACATTCCATTCCTATGACATGTATCTATTCTTCGAGTTGTAAAACGTATTGTAGCCCTTGGAAATTTGCCACACAATAATGCAAAAATTGTGGTGTACAATAGAAAGCATCTAGCAGAGAGTGAGTAAAGCTGTCAATTCCAAAGCTCACCTGAAGAAGTTTTAGAAGAACTGATTACAGGGGCAGGTGAAATAGATGCAGTCCAACTCGGCTACTGTTGATAATGTAGACGGAAATATTTCTCGCATCACCATGAGGCCCCCAAAAGTGGAGAGTAGTTTTTGATAGAACGAAAGATATAAAGAGAAAGAGTTGATTGTTCCGTTAGTGTACGAAAGGCTGTGAAAAATTGTATAGAAGTATTTTAAAACCAAGCGAAGGGCATATGATATAGTACTCTGCTCATGCACACATTCCTTTGCCTTACAGCCCCAATGCGGGGTAGGTCAAGCCAAGAACGAATCCGCCACCTTGACAAGCAAAAGAATGAGCGCTTGCTTGTGCTTATGGACTATAATGACTTGTTATGGTTCTAGATGTTGTTTTCGCACATCCTATTTTTGTCCTAGTTGGGTTTATTTTAAGCAAACAACTTCTAATTTTTAATAGATTTTTGATGTTGACTGTTGATGTAAAACTATATTTAGATCGAAGCTCAACGTAATATGCTAGGCCAGCGCGTTTCCAAAAGTCGAGCGCGTAGATCCCAGTAGCTACTAGCACTGGAATGTTGAAACCGATAAGCTGGACAACAAAAAGCTCTACATCAGTAACAGCAAACGAAGGTGGAACTGCAGAACATGCATGAAATGATGCAGAATTTCTAGTTGGGCATTGATAAGAGCATGAACATAGAGAACCAAAAACCTGTAGGTTCAACACGCCGAGGAACAAAGAGTCGGAAACAGGTCTGTCACAGGCACAGATCGGAAACGGGTCTGCCGAATCAGCACTAATACTGAAAATACGTAAACGTTCACCTGATGACCAACATCGTATGAACGAAGATATAAAACGAATTCACACGTCGGAAACTGCAAATTCTCTTCAAAAACGTGATAACGAAATATAGAACTAGGTCATCGAGGCAGTAGAGCAGATGCGCTTTTTAAAGGCAGATTCGTGGGAGCAACTCAACCCACGCAACCAGTAGGAGCACTGGAATTTCAAACAGTCTGACTGAAAAATGAAACTCAGGGTTTGAAAAACCAGATAGAAATAAGCCTCCAGCATACGCAAGCGTAATGAAGTGGAGCAAGAATGCTGGGGTTTGCACGATAAGGTGCAATTGGAACGATCATTCAAGTGATACGGTTACAAAGGGAGGATGTTCGTCACAACTAAGGAAAAAGA
>JASCZW010014077.1:0-23829 GCA_034211315.2 Aedes japonicus | reverse complement strand
GATAAGACCGGAGGGGCTCGCCTTCGTGTATTCAGCTTTTTGACGCACTGAATGCTGCTACCCTAGGCACGTGGGTGCTGGACGAGTAAAAGTTTTGTTCGCATTGTTTGGAGGAGAAGATAGGTCGTTACCGAGGCGTAATTAAAAGACGGTAACCATTTGGTTGGGGGCAACTAATTAAGATGATGGCGGTGCACCCACTGGATGATTTATAGCATTCAAGCTCATTAGTGTCGACGTCTACCAGGGCGGAATGAACGGGATGCAGGAATTTTTCCATCCGATCCTATAGGCAGACTAATTATTAAAATCATCATACCACGTGGGCGAGCAATTAAAATCACAATCAACGACGATGCGGATGAAATTCGATCCGTTCGACTCATTAGGATGACATTGTCCCAGGAGTCGAAAACGCCAAGGAGGCAAAAGCAGGAATTTTCCCCAAAAATTCGCCAAAGACACACAAACGGAAACTAATTGTTTTCCTAACCTAGCTTGGTCTCGCATCTTCCCAGTGACTGCGGGTGGAGTTGCTCATTTTGTCTGTGCCTTTTCCTGGGGCGAGAAAGTATAGCAGCAAAAAAACGAAGACCGTCATCCCAAGACGACGGTCTTATCTTGGTAGGACTCCCACCCCAGTTAATTAGTTTCGTGCTCTTTCGGTACATAAATAAAAGTCGTATCTATCTATCCTGCCCAGTGTAAATAATGCCATGGTATTCTTTCGTAAGAGAGTTGAAAAAGACAACGAAGCTATGTTTAACCCAGTTTGAATGACATAAACAGGGGGACAAGTTTTGCAAAAGTGTTTGTCAAACTAATATCAGCAGACAGGTGTCAATTGTCGACCAGTTTCGAAAGATACTTCTACCTACGATTTCAGTAAAATGAGTTGAATGCTCAGACGTTCTTCCACGACGAACAGTAAAACAATTTCAGTATATCTTATCAATCCGCAATTTCAATTTCAATATCGCATGATTTTGGCATCGAAAACTATGTATACAAAAACATTCTCTTTTTTAAGATATGACAGCGCAGAAATTGGTAAAATTATACTTAAAAATAAGTGTGACAACAAGAGTTCATCAAGACTAATGCCAAATCATTCCTTTTGCCGGAAATTCTAAGAGAAAAGGAATATAAACAACATACTTGATGACTTTGAGCGTCTGGTCTATTTAACTGCTCGTCGTTGTTTGATTACAAAGAAACCCAGCGCCTACTCTAATTTATTAACATCAAGATACGTCACATACTCCAACTGCTTGGCCGAAAAGTGAGAAAAGGGGGAAAACCAGGAGACGAGAATCTGATCAAGGGATTTCTTTCCTTCTATACATAGATAAAGAAGGAAACCGTATCTAGGTGAAAGTATGCACATAACCGCCTCCCCTTCCGTCTGCCAGAAGCAGCCACACAGTCTCAATTAACGAACCATTCCCACGTTCGTCTCGTGCCGACCCATAATTTCTATGACACTCTCGTAGAGTAAATATTTCGCATCATTGCCGTAAATAAAATCCAGATGATTCCATCGGCTGTCCGGAACACGAAGCAACTGTGCAGAGTTCCCTATCTGTTGCTGCAGAGCCCGGACATCCGTAACCGACGCCAGCCAATCGTTGTCTCCGTAATGCAGAAATACCGGTGCCGTAATCCGATTCAGTGGATAACTCGGTGGATATAAGGAACCATACTCCATCAAATTGCGCATAATGCCGAGATCGAACAGTCGAAAACGGCCACTGTTGGTCCCCTGGGCGAAGTGAATAAACTGTTTCACCGATGCTCCCGCTGGGGTGTTCTGCAGTATAGCAGAAAGCATCGTTCGATTCAGATGAGCCGAATCGTACCCAGAAACGAGGAAGAGTGCATTGACGCAGGCTTCCTGCAGCACTGACGAGTCTTCACATAACTTTTGACCCCCGAGGGCCATCATTTTGTCACTTGGCAGAAACTCTGTAACGCCCAGCATTCGCATCGTCCACTGAAATCCACAAAAATTTCATTAAGAAAACACCACAAAACATCCTGTCGTGTCAACCCACTTCAATCTGATTGGAGAATGGAGCAATCGCTCGAACGAAAGGCGACCGCAGATGACCCATGAAGGCGACCGGAGCAAGCGCGTGCATTGAACGAATCTTCCTATTGTACTCAGGTCTCAGCGAAGCCATTACAAAAAACGACGTAGTTCCTTCGGGAATGACCTGCGTAATGGAGTGACTGTTGGCCGGTTCTATCCAGAATGTAGTCAATCATGGCTGGCAGATCAAGGACACCCATTTCGTGCCAGCTGAAGTTCCAGAACTTGGCCATCTTCGGATCTAGTGCCTCATGCTCACGAGAATTGGTGTTTCCACGAGCGTTCCCAAGCCATACGTCATAACCAGCATCGGCGAGCAAGTAGGCCAGGGCTTTTCCTGGTCCTAAAATAATCCAATCAGCTGACGAGCACAGTATGCCATGCTGTAGAAGCACTGGTGTGGTTAGGTTGCCAGGAATCCTGAATAGTGACAGAAGGTATCCATCTGCTGTTAACACTTGGTGCTTTTCGACCGCATAACCATCAGCGATAATTATTTGTTCCGTTCCTTTTGAGACTGCTGCCACTGAGATGACGGTACAAATAAGCACTAAGCCGAATG
The DNA here is from genome assembly GCA_034211315.2 of Aedes japonicus. NCBI lineage: Eukaryota > Metazoa > Arthropoda > Insecta > Diptera > Culicidae > Aedes > Aedes japonicus. The sequence continues at coordinate 21,175 of JASCZW010014077.1, read as the reverse complement.
TCTTCATGGTGGGATGCTTGATGCAAAACTGAACCGGTTGTGTAATTGGTTGGAAACGAAATTGATTAGCTTATCAATTTCTCATCGAATTGTTTTCGTAGATAAATTCAAAGCGACACCTCTGGGCTCTTCTTACATGCGTTATCATGAATTAGAGTGGAAAGAAAACCTGTATCTCCTGATTTTCTCTCTTGTTAGTATTTTTGCCAGAACAATTTGCGCAGCTTTTAATTTCCTTTAGATTAATTTCACGCCATTCTTCAGTCACTGTCATCTGAGCCTAGCACGATACACAATATGCATGGCTCACAAACATCACATTGAATTTAGATGACGAAACTATTGAACGAAGTGGGCCAGTGCACAGTGGAATTGCGGAAGTCGAGAAATCTTCTCAACGAAAAATTCCTAGACCAGACCGGGAAACGAACCCAGTCACCTCCAGCATGGTGTTACTTTGTAGCCACGCCTTTACCGACTGAGCTGAGGGAGCACCAAGCCCAATCAAGTCATGAATAATGTCCTGAAAGATTTTTATGAGAAGTTCAAGACAGGCTTCTGACCACATCGTCGAACCGTTTTGATAAAATAGTTAATTCCCTCCAAGGTGTTCTGAAGATAATATATTTAAGACTTTCAGACTCAATAAGGTCACGCGCAAAATTTTTAATGTTTATATGAGTTGCTAACGATAGCTTAAGCCTCCTGACGACGTGCACATCATTGAATCGATTTCATAGGACATTTAAGGATCTCCAAAGTATTCTGGAGTTCAGATCTTAAGGAACTACCGGCTCAACGAAGTCTTGAACAATGTCCTAAAAGGTTTTTTTGAGTTTGTGAAATTCAAAAGAGCCTCTTGGCCACTCGCACCGAATCTAATGTTTTCAATAAGATATTAAATGCTCTCCAAAGTATTCTGAAGATTTACTACCACGATTGAGTCTCGAGCAATATCCTTGTGGTTTTCTTGAGTTCAGGAAGCTTATGAGAGTCTTCTGGCATCATGCACATTATAGAATCGATTCAACGGGGTATTTAAAGGGTGTCCCACATCAAATTGCATCACGGAAAAAAACGCTTTAGAAAATAACCTAGTTGACCGATCCTTTTCATACTTTCAGACAATAAAATATAACCCATTAGTATTTTTTTGGCATATTTATTTTATTCAATTTCGATACCATAACCCCACGCTCGCACGTAAGCTGCAGCTAGAACCTAATGAGTGGAGTTAGGCTCCACTCATTAGGTTCTAGCTGCAGCTTCTTCTGTACGGAAACCCAATTTTTCTTCATGTCTTCCTCAGATTTGACCTCCTTGGGATGCTTCCGTGGTGTTTGCTTCATATACCACCTTCGGCCAACATTTGAATAGTAGCACAAAGCTGAACCCGGCCAGACGATAATGGGGCCCTCGTGTTGCTTCAACAGAGGAAGCAGATGCGTTTGTAGACATTCCTTGAGGTAGATCTCCCCGTTCACAGTCCCAGTAATTACGAACGGCACACTCCGTTTGCCACATAAGCAGATCACTTGCAAAATCATGTATTTCTTGGCAAACTTTGAAAGTTTCGGCTTCCTTACTTCCTTCGGAACTTGTGCTGAGCGGTGAAGAACAGAAGCTCCGGAAGCTGACGGCAGTCCGCCTTGACGTAAGTCTCATCATATATCCAATGCGGCTTCGTCAGCTGGGTGTACAAATTCCGGGCCCATGACTATCCTACCGTATTTTGCCGTTCGTCATCATTTGGAGCCTTCTGCACTTTGTATCCCTTGTCATGTGAAAAAACACGGTCTTCTGGCTGCACACTAAAGCACTTCGGGCAAGATTATCCAAACCGCTAATCGAATCAACAACTGGGCACCAACATTTGGTTTCAGATTAGCTGTGGAAAATGTTCTTTTACTCACATCTGTCGACACAGACACCGGTCAATACCTACGCCGGTCAAGGTAGCCAATCAATCAATCCCTCGGCGAAACTCTGTACGGTTCTAGGAGTAAGAATTGATCGGCCTCTTTCGTTCAATCTTCACTTTGACGACGTTAAAAATCAATACAAAACCTGGATCAACCTTATCCGTTCTTTACCATACCGGTATCCTGGCAACAACCGCCACACCCGAACTCGTGTCACTAAGGCTGTAGTAGATACGGCATCGAGCATACACCCATTGCTAGGTCCTCTAAAGTTAACAAATTCGGAACTAAATACCACAGAGCCGTTCGCATCACCTCCGGTCTACTGCGGAAAATGCTGCATGCATAGAAGGGAGGCCCAACCTTTCGATCGACTATTAGCACTTTAGGTAGGCCGACGAGCGACCAGCTTCTTGAAAAGTACTTAGGGTTCAAATAATGAAGTATTCCTCCTTGCGGAGGCATAAGAACTCCTAGCTAGAAATGCCAACCAGGAGTTACCCCCAGTGCCAGAGGTTCCAAGGGTTGGAGCCTTCCAAAAATCTCTATCGACCACATAATACAGGCTGGTTCCAACCCGAATGCTGTACGCCAAAGCTTTAAGGATCTGATCGAGAACAAATACAATAATCACTGCATCCGTTACTCAGACGGCTCAGCTTCAAGCAGCAAGACAGGTTCGGGATTGGTATATCCGATTGCCAAACGAATATCTGTCATCGACTTCCGGACCAGTGTTCCATATTTTCAGCCGAAGCAGGCGCTGCATTTATTGCCATAACAACTCCGTCTTCACGACCTATAGTTCCGTTTACCGATTCGGCAAGTGTAATAGCAGCTTTTCAATGATGTAGAAGGAGATGTTCGCTCATCACCATGCGGCACCAAGAGTGAACATTAATGTTTTTGGCTAGAATGAAAGATGTGAAGAAAAAGTGTTGAAAGTTCCGTCGTAGTGCGGCAGGTAGGAAATCTAACAGATGTGTTTGAAAAATGAGCGAAAGGGCATGTATCCAATGGTACTCGAACCATGGACGTCAATCACTCGGTTCACTCTTGGTGCTTCATGGTGATGAGCGAACATCTCCTTCTACATCATAGTCGTTACTCCTCGCACGGAGAAGACATAACATAACAATTAATGTACCAGTACATTATGTAAAACCCATAAATGGTGGTAACCATTAATTATGAAATAAAATGAATGAAGATAAAAGGGGACCACGATCGCTGGGAGGACCCGCTGGATTAAAAAAAACGTATCCAGTATTTTACGAATACTCATGGTCGTCTCAGTTGAGCTCGGTTTCTGGTAGGGAGCAAGCAATTCGACGTTTGGCTTAGGTCGTTTGACAGCTAATCGATAAGATTAATTTGATCGATTCTCTTTCCCTTAACCCTTATTGTGGCACAGACCTATTGGTCCATATTCAATCGATTCTCTGTCATACGGCCTAAGCCAAACGTCAAATAGCTAGCTCCCTAACAGAAACCGAGCAAAACCGAGACGGCCATTAGTACTCGTAAAATGCTGGATACGAAGTATACGAAGGGGGAGGTCTGCGTTTTTCAAAGGTAAGTCTACGTGGTTCATGAACGGGCCTCTAATATGCTTTGCATTAAATAAATAATTAAGACTCGAACACAGTGATAAGGGAAGCAAAACGGCGACGGCAGCGGAAGAGCCCAATCTGACTAAACCTGGTTGTCGGATAGAAAACTGACTAGATCCAAGTTGATTTCAATAGGACATATGGACGTCATTTGCGACAATTTTCTTTATCAACATGCTACCCAATGGAGGAATTCAGGATAACGCAAAAGTGAGGTTACACCTCGTAGATGGCGCTTGTCTAAAATGGTTTTTCGAGCTTTCTAAGCATCGACGATAATGACCTTACTGGCCAATTGCATACAGTTTGAAAAATAGCTAGAAAGTTATTATCAATTTCAGTTTTGGATATAACGATGTTTAACCTCACTTTATTTTACTTGTATTCTTCAATAGGAGTGGACAGCAATTTCTGCTAGAACCAAAGATGTGAAGATAAAGATCACGGCAGGTTGTGAAATTGAATAGAAGTAGTTGAAATTGAGCGTGGGGCAGATTGAAAGGCGGCATCCGATCAAGCACACCAGGTAAACTACCCAGGTAACCAATAAGCAGTTCCAAAGCGTCTTTACGACAGCCTATCAAGCAATAAGTCGCCTTGAATGCAACATAAATGCCACTTTTGGCCCAATATACGGCTGCTTTACTGCAATGCTATGATAATGCTTTATTAGTGCTATTTTCCATTCGAAATGCTTATTACAAGGCTACAAGCTTTTAAACAGCATTTGAAATGCAACTTCACTACAGATAACATTCAAAATGTTGATATAATGCTTGTAGCATTTGAAATGCAGATTTAGGGTTGGTTTACTGCATATGCTAATGCTTATTGGCTAAATGGGTAGGTGAGAGATTGTGTGCTTGAATATCAATACCTGCTCTTCTTATCTTTGGTTCTAGCAGAAATTGCTGCCAAGGGTTGCATGTTGATAAGAACATTTCCATTTCAAACATTATAATTGACTACGTGCTTCATGCAACAACATTAACATAATTAGTTACAGGAAATATCTGTTGAAATAACCGCCGCTGTTCCTAGCCAAGTAAGTGTAGTTTTTGTTACGCTTTATCAATAGCTTATTAAAATATAGAAGATTAAAGTAAAATCAGTTTATTAAATATATTTAACAATTCTTCAGCTTTCTTCCTTATAATTAACTTGTCAGCAAGAGCCAACAAATTCAAAAAAACTAACTTATATAATCTTCCGGTCGTTGGTCAAGTCAACGGTTTGAGTATTTCATGTATTTCATAGGCAATTTTACTGAAGTGATTGCTAATACAGAGTTCTCATGCGGTCTATACACGCTTAAACATTTTTGTTCTACAATAACTTCGCTCCCACAAAATTGATTAAGTTGGTACTATGTTTCACCACGTATCAGTTAGTCTGACAAATTGATTGAACACAAACTGTTTCATATATTTCATTAACTATTAAAATGAGAACAGAAATTTCTGCTGTAAAGTATATAGGGTACTGGAACGGCTTAAGCACCCCAAGACCCTACTGCACAAGATGAACGTTGTAGGTTAACGTTTAACCCGTACTTGGAACAGGGTCATTGGGTGCTTAGCCGTTCCGTACCCTATATGCTTTACAGCGAAATTTCTGTTCTCATTTTGTTTTGTAAGTTTTACTACCCACCGCTAGAGGTCTCTTTCGATGCACTAAACAATGTAGGCTGAGAATACGCGGCTTGGGAAAGAAGCTGTTAGTCTACATCAAACTGACGCTTTGAAATCTAACCTAATTATGCTCATAAAAATGCACGACTTGCCTGCTTCCATCCAAAACGTTAACTGGAATTAATTCTTAAGGGTCCATTTTCAGCCTTAAAGACCATTTTCACCTGAAGATAAGCAGCTTCAATTATCGGAAAGTTAATGTATCATTGTGTCTTCTTGGCTTAGCAAGCCAAGAAGCGTAAAATTAACTAATTTTCATAATAGAAATAGAAAATATTGAGAAAACATTAGTTAACGGTAGGATCTACCGTATCTACGTTTGGCAGAACCAATTGCGCTGGTGACATATGGCTCTTGGAAGAGAAAATGGATCGCTGTCATTTTTCACTCTAAATGATTAAAACGTTCTTCCTATAACACAACAAGAATATTGATAAACAGGGAAAACATTGTCAATAAAATTGATTGAACAAGTTTATTGGTAATGTTCAAAGAAATGCGCCTCTGCAATATGTTTTTCAAGATAGTTTCTTTAATATGATCCTGCCTTGGATTATTCTAGTCCACATACTGATTTTATCTCTTTCACTTTTGATACAGACCGCAGTAAACATAGACGAGTGTATGTAGTGCATTATTTTCAATATAGTGACTCTTTAGAGAAATCGAAGAAGGCATGGAGTGGTGTAGTTTTTTGATATCTCAACGCAGGTATGTAGGTGTAATTCCAAAAAAATCCAAGCAAATTTAATTAAAAACGGCTTAATGTACAACACTTAGTGCACGGTTTTTTTTTAAATTACTAGCACCTGCTTACTTGGGAATAATTTCTGTGAGTCAAGGAGGTGTCCCATTATCATTTCTGCTGTTATTAAGTTTGCTTGGGCCACTTGAGCTGAGCATCGATGTATTCTGATAGACATTAAATGGCCATTTAGTCAAAGTAGCAAATCATGAAGAAAACAATCTTATGGCTGACCCACAATTGATGTTGCGGATGCGTTTGCGTGAATTTGACAGGTTTTCTGTCAAACTTACATCAACAGAACACGAACGTATCTATTGTGGGCAAGCCTTTAGTGTTTCCAATTGATAGGACTTGATCCAAAGTATTTTCTCACAAAATGACCTTTCAGTGGCAGTAAAATTGAAATTTTCGGCTGAATGAAGCAGCGCTGGTAGGGATTTACACGCATTTTTTTGTCATTCCATTTTCTATAAGCATTTCTTTTTGCTTTCTGCACAAAAATAACATATTTCCAAACATATCCATTACTACTCGCTTCCAACGAATAAATATTTCATAGCGGTACGCATGACGTTGTTGAATACATGCTGATGTACCGTCACCTAGTGTAAAGTAGCACAAGCTCGGGACACCATTAGCATCTCCTTCAGGGAAATTATTTCACAAGACGGTACACTCTCGCGCCACTTTGACTCAATGTCTTGAGTACAATTGTACGCTATCTTCTTTTTCTCTCACGGAAATGTTACTCAATTTTCGTTAAAGTGGATCAACTCAATTTTGTAAGTAGATCCACTTTTTACTGAAAATTGAGTAACATTTCTGTGAGAGAAAAAGAGATAGCATACAATTGTACTCAAAAATTGAGTAAAGTGACGCAAGAGTGTAAGCTCGTGGATTGCATTGCTTTCTGTAGGTATTGCGGATGGTACTTCCATATATTTTTGATGAGAAGATGAATAATCCGAGTAACGAATAATATGTATACGACTATAGGTTAATTTAATTAAAAATACCCACATCGATACTTTTAATAATTTAAAAATGTTAATTAAATGTTTAGTGGAAAAGGAAACATAGGAGAGATTAAAAATTACCCATAACTAGCTGAAGGATTCTTACCGTTTCAATACGCATCAAATGATAACTGCACGGAATGTGTTAACGCCACATTTTTGATAGTTCAGGGAGCTAGTTTACAAGGTGTTAAGGCTCGAACGAAGTGATAACGGCTGAAGAGCCCAATCTAACTAAACCTGCTTGTCGGATAGAAAACTGATTAGATCCAAGTTGATTCCAATTGGAAACATCGACGTCATTTAGGACAACTTTCAAACTAACATCGGATATCTATACCCGTTGGAGTAACAAAGTGAGATCGATTTTCAATCAATTGATTTTGTCAGCGTTCAACTAGTGATAATATTACTGTACCTTAATTATTTTTGCTCTGAACTGAAATGCTGGTAATGAAAATGCCACCACTTTGTTCCGGTTGGTGGATAACTTAAAATCTCGACAACTCATATAAACAGGCGTATCTGATTTAGTAAACAAAGATACAACTATACAAACGTTAAAATTCAAGAAACCCAGCAAGAAAAATGTTTGAGTTAGACAATGTTAGACCACTGTCAGACGGTAGCAACATACAGCTTTAAGCTCGATATATGCTCAAAAAGGGTTACGTCAGCTACGCAGGGCTGGTAGCAGGTCACTTTTCAGTGACTTGGTCACTATTTTGAGTCTAGTCACTAAAAAGTCACTACTTGCATCGAAAAGTCACTGAATGAGACGCACGTGGTCCCATATTACAGCATCTTTCTTTTGTTTTAATAATTTTTCATATTTCTTTACATAAAGACCCAGTGAACCCCATGACGAATCGAACGGAATAGAGTAAAACACCTAAAACGTTTAAATATGCAAATAAATGTCCATTGAAGAAACTACATCAAATACTCAAGTCATTTTTGATTTATACTCACTTTTTTTGAAAAACTTTTTGTTAGATTCAGTTTTTTTCAAATGTGGACTACTCTTTTGGTATCCAAATAGTCGAGAAAAGTGGGAACGAATTGTAAAGGACTTATTTGCGGTTACTCTGTTAATAATTTTGAATCTAGATTTGATTGTTCGTATCCCGACAGCGAACTCAATTTGTTCATTACCCTAATAAATTTGGTATGGTTATTTTTCTTAACGACCTATTTAGGATATCATCCAAACCATTAAAGAAATGGTTCGAGGATTTGTGATATCGTTCGTTTACGGTGAAATCGGGATACAGTGCAATTCGACCAGCTTATAAAAGCGTTATGATTTCGAAGTTCTTTTAAAACTCGTAAATTGAAAATTTGTATTTTTTCCAGGAAATTTCTGAGACAAATATTTTTTAGTTAACGATTCAGTTAGTTTAAAAAAAAAAGATTAATAAATCATCAATTATTTAAGGTTATTTTGACTTTGCTTGACTGCTGTTGAACGGAATATTTTTTGGCAACGTTTTAAAACTTGTCAAGTAGAATTTGATCTAAATAAAATGATGACGTAGGACTACGATACTAAATGTAAGCCACTTAGATGGTATAATGCAATGAACTTTAAATTAACCTTTTCAGGCCTAATGTGTACAAGTTATTACGTTAATTCTGATTGCTTTGGTGCTCAATAACATATAAATGATTGAAAAAAGTAGGAAATATTTTTTTGAGATGAGCTGAGTTGCCCAAACTGCCCAGGAATTCTGGACTTACGATCTACAGTTATAGCAGTACATTCAAACATATCCAATGAAAGTCCTGGAAGAGCAACTGACATTATGACATAATGTTGGAATATTCTATGCCAAACAAACTTAATTAACTTTGCATAGCCCATAAATCTATTGTTACAATTGTAGACCTTAAGTTTTGAAAGGCAGTTTGAATGACCTGAAACTAACAAGGTTATCCTATAATATATTTATCGTAGCTTTGAGTAACCCAAAAGGCTACGGTAAATTACGCATATCTTAAGTTCTGAGCTCAAGGTCAGTTTTTATGAACCTGATTATATTAAGCTTCATTGAATGTGTTTGAATGAATATCGTAACCGATCATAGATTATAAAGCTTACTTTACAACTATAGATCCTAAATTCAGAACTCATGACCTAGAACATCCAAAGATATCTAATTTTATCACTTTGGACAACTCACTTAATTTGGTCAAATACATATTGTTACTTTGTTTAGTCCAAAAAGCTGTAGATTTCGGTAGTATCGGTGTGATGTATCGGTAGTGTTTACATGCGGGGCTTATTTATGTGAAAGTAACCTCGGAATGGGCGTGACTTTTCTGACATTCTGAAATGGGTTGCTGGATCTGTAGTAGAGCTATCACTTTCTAGTTCTCGGATTAAAGGTGCTTCCAATGGTCACTTGAGGGATTGTTGCAAACATATTTCATCCATAATACCATTGCCGGTCAATGTGTTGTAGATCGCACACACACACACACACACACACACACACACACACACACACACACACACACACACACACACACACACACACACACACACACACACACACACACACACACACACACACACGTGCCGATATGTTCGATCCAACCTGGGTTCATCAACTATCATGATTTAATATTTGCTTTGCGTGGTGGTAAATTAATCAGTTAACGAATAAACAAAGCGTGAAAATATTTCAGATAAGTGTTGAAAAACACGTCAAAGTGATCATTTGACTCGACTCCGATTTGTTTATTTAACCAGTGAACCAGTGAAGGTGAAAACAACATTAAGTGTTCCCTTTGATCTAGTGTCAGGCAACAACTGGCATAATATTTCTTCGTCACTTATACTGCCGTTCTAAGCATGTTGCTTCCCATGTTGCTTTTGGTCAAATTCCAGTTTTTTTTTTTCAATATATGCTTAATTTTTTAACTATACTTAGTATAATACCAACAATCAATATGCAACTAGCGATTTGAAATTGGATCACTGTTGTAGAACCCCTTGGACCGAAGTACACCTTGAAGTTAGCACCTTGCTATATATATGTGCGCCTTTGTTTTGATTTGCTGTGTGATTTTGACAGAATATTTGAGAGTGTGTTCGTGTGAGTTCATTATAAGGGGCGCATTATTAAGCTTGGGACCGATGTGCTAGTACTGACTGAGCCAAGAAAAAACTCGTTTTTGTATGGGACCTGCTGGTCTTAGAGTTAGTCTATGATAATACTCCTATAAAAATCAAGCAAAAGATGTTTCAATGGCAACGGCAACGCAATTCTGTCTCTATTTACTGCTATCTGAGAAGCAGGCAACCAAATTTAATTCTGATGCAGGCAAAAGTTAATTAAATTAAGTTAAACTTTCAGTTAATTATTAACATTGTACTTATTATTAATTTCTAAAATTTCTGTAATTATATTCCGTTGGTATTGATCTGCAATTTGTTATTAAAGTACACTTATATCATTTTTAGTATCATTCATTAAATATTCAGTACTTTTAATTACGTTCAGTACTACAACAGTACAACTATTGGTACAATAGTACATTACTATGATTACAACTGAAAAAAAGATTAACTGCGATTTCAATACAACGCACCAGTTCGGGTTATTGCATGCCCCTGGCTGTTAACTCTATTATTCCGACGCAGACAAAAAATAATGACATGAATTATAGCTATCGGTACATTAACTACATCTAACATTTGATAACTCCAATAAGTACAGCCGAAAAATTGCAATTGAAGTACCTTTTTAATATGTTAGTTACATTGTAAGTGCAGTAACTGTTCGCTAACTGGGCTAGTGCACAGCCCAGTTAGCGGATGCTGCCCGATAACTGGGCTGACATTTCAGATGTAAATAATTTTCAAGGGGGCTTTCGATCTGATTTCGGTTGGCATATTTCATTGCGCAATACATAAATTACATAATGTTTTTATGCTTTGTACGTTATTGCGTTGTAGCATATTGTGAACCCAATTGTTCAAAATACTTTGTATGGGATTACAACTCCATTTCGTACAATTTAATAATTTTTCACTCCTCCACGAACCTTATATGCCTTTCACATGCCCCTTCCAAATTTTGACAACAAGATGTCAAACACTGATTCTTGAAGTTTATTTGCTTTTTAACTGGGCTATAGCCCAGTTAGCGAGCGCCCAGTTAAAAAGCAGCCCAGTTAAACAGCACCCAGTTAGCGAACAGTTGCTGTATTTCTAAGTTTGTTCAGTATCCAACATAATTTTCATTACTATCATGTTAATTCACGACGGTGTTAGTTATATTTAGTTCTTTACTTTCCAATTGGAGTATTGAGCTCGGTATTCAGTACATCGAGGCTCTAACCTTTTTTAAACACGTTTTTATAAAATATCAAAATCGAAAACGTATAAACTTTACTGAGGTGGATCTGGATATTGTTCGTCGATAATTTCAATTTATAAAATATTTAACCGTTATTTGAAATAAATTAGTTATAATTCGGTGTGCGCATTGATTACAGAATGAAAGCATTCAACCTTAACATAATTTCATATTGACATACAATTAATCAAACAATTAGCGTAAAATAATAATAATGTATATTTAGGCTAATCATCCCATGTACATTTTAACTTGTAAACAAAATTGTAATAATTTTCCTCGAATGTGTGTTTGGTGCTCGTTTTTTAAAACTCAGCTAATCGAATTTCGCGCGCATAGCTAAGTGGAAAAAAGCGAGCTTAAAGTTGCAATATAAAGCTGGTCTAACCGAATCTAACCACCCGTATTAAAAATCTTCTAACGATACTCTAATGTTAGACTAACTGGTAAGAAATAAACACAGGTAGCGTATAACATCTAACATTAGACGAAAGTTAGCTAAAAGGTTCTACGAACAGTCTAACATGTTCGAATAACGTAAGACTAATGTTAGACCAACCTTTCTTACTGGAAACCCTTAGCACTTTCAGGCAAACTATGCAAAATATTTCCCTTTCAATGATGGTGATGTAAGCGTACGTCTTTTTCAATAAGTTATCGAGAAATGATAATACTTCCGCGAGCGATTATTTGACTATAAGCTAAGAGATGATTGAAGTTTTTTATTGGCCTCATAATCTAAACGCTAGAAATAAACTTTCAATAATCTACTTGTGTGGCATCACTGCCTCTGATGCGCGGTTCCAGTTCGCATGTTTCTCGATAAGACTGTTTCTCTCTCTTTCCCTCACCATATTATCTCATTTTGATATTCCGCTCACATATTGGAAAGCTCAGTAAAGTCCGAGCAACAATCGCTAGCGCAACACTACGTCGTGAGGTCTGGTTGGCGTGAAAATTTGAGCAAAGCATACTTACCTGGCATAGGGGTTACCGTGATCATTAAGGCGGTTCCCCCAGGGCGAGACTCTTCCATTGCACCTCGGTTGAGTTGACCCCTGCGATTATCCCTCATGTGGATAACTCGTGTGTGTAATTTTTGGTAGCCGGGAAATGCGTACGCGCACATCCCGACCTGAACTTTAGCAACAATACTTACTAAGCTCTTCTGTTTACATTAAATGTGGGGGATTCAGATATAACTAGAGTCTTACTGGCTTGTCATTGATCAAAAACGCTCTTCCCACATTAATGCCCTCACCACAGCCTGCTCTTTCTGATCAGAGAAAGGAGAAAGACTCTCACTGCCCGCTCGCATCATCGTCTCGTCGCCGTCGCATCTTTTGACGACAAAAGAGAGCGATTCTCGTCGATCAAAACCTCGAACAACATGCATGCGGGAATAACATTGTACAATACCAACCAAAGGACAGACCAGACTCACAGCCAGAGCAGTTCTTTAGTCTATTCCACAATGTGGGCGCGTTAAGACCTTTCTTTGCCTTTGGTCTGCTCTGCAGAAAATTCGCGAGCCGTGCTTTCTTGCCGTCGGAAGAGAAAACTAAAAAAAGTGCTGTTACAATTTCGTCTTCGTCTTCGTTTTTTACCAGTTTCCGCAGTGCATTTTCGAGAATTGAATGACAGTGAAAATTGCCAGTGCCTTAACAGATCTGCGTCCGGAATAAGAAATGAAATGTACAAGAGGGCGGAATGTTGTGAAAATGTGTCCTTGTAAATATCATCCATCGTAGGGAAAATTTTCGTTTAAGTTTGTTCTTGCATTTTCATCCTAGAAGGCATTGTTTTCTAATCTAAACGAGCAGATGAACTTTTGACTTCTCGGCGGTAAACAATCTTTTTTTTTCTCGATGTACTTTGACCGTGGAGCTTGTTAATCGACATACTTTATCACGTTTCGTTTTCCAAGAAACCGCGAGCAATTGCGTTCGAGGGGAAGCATTAATGGATGAGTCATTCACTCAATTTATTTACAAAGTTGTGTGGATTGGATGAATAACTAAACGGAGTGTTATTGTTGCTTTCGCCACTTAGTGCGCTGTGTTCAATTCGTTCGGAACGAACCTGCTGCAGTGCAGTTGATCGCTCTCACCGTCACACACAATAGTATTGTGCTGCGCTTGGTATTTAAATTTGTTCCGACTGAGCGAAAAAAAACAACAAACCAATCGCTTGGCCTATATTGTGACAACCCATCATCGCACCGGCGGTGGTTTCCCGTTAGTTATTTTCTCGCGGAAGCAGAAACCGTCTCCATTTCAACTTGAACCGGCTTTTTCCTCGTCATTGGAAACAAAAGCACAGGTAGACCACCCGAGACCGCAGGTTCGAAAGAAGTGAGAAGCATAAAAAATTAACGAGAGTCCATCAATAAAGCGCACACCGGGAACCGGTTTCCCCCCGCCATGACCTTGGTCAACATCTTCGGCAGCTGGCCAACCGTACTGCTGCTGCTGCTCTTGTTTAGTCACAGCCAGCTCGTCTTACCTGCGGCAGCCGGTGAAAGCATCTTCGATAACATCATCAACCAGCTGATGTCGACTGCGGCCACGGCACAAAACTACTTGGACACAGTCGGCCAGCAACCGAACGAAGCGGAGGATGTGACTACGGCGTATGTTAGAATTAGCAACTCCTTTACCGACAATGGTGTCCCGACGACTAGTACAACTTTTACCAGCACTACTGGCAGCCAGAATACGCCTTTCTGGAATCCGTTCACGTGGCTGCAACCTCGGGCGGTTTCCATCCCGTACAATCCGGATACGGACCTCAGCACGGTGAGTACGCTTTCCTACTTCACGCTGCAAATAAGAAGATTTCGGTTGCCTTAGACGAATCAAACTTACCGAACACCGGTTGTGCAATAATAAGGATTCAATTTGCTTTTTTACCGAAAACTTACAGCTATGCACACCAATAAGATTCAGGAAGAATGTTTCGGAATACATCGAGATCAATGTTAAATTTGAGAGCACTACCGGTGTTATTTCGAGGCTGACCGCTGTCACCTCGTTAAAAGAAAAGGCTTAGAGTCTGACAACTCCGTGGATCGTTTAAGGAAGGCTAGTTTCACCAAAGATAGGGACTATTCCTTGTCTTAATTGATTGCACGGTAGTGTGCTGCTCGTTCGGATTTTCAACTGAGTTTCGGACAAAAGAAACGTTGACACGTCAACGACTGCTTGAGCGTTTGAAAGTTGAATACTGAATACTGATTTATTATATAATTTGTATGGTTTATATACATGAAATTCTTAACCTACTTTTCTACCTCACTGCCCAAATCTACCTCCTTTTGCCCCCTTTTTCTAGGGTTTCTATTTACTTCCCGTCTGTCCTCCTCCGATAGTTGAGGAATTTCCATTCTCCTTTCTGGTCTACCTTTCAAGCTATCCTAAATAAACTTCCCTATCAAATGTTAACTAAACTTCCCTATCAGCGCTCCGCTTTCTGGTTTCTCCCAAGAGTTTGGAAGTTTCCATTCTCTGTCTTTCTTAGCCATGCGTTACCTGAGTTTTACGATAGTGAAATCCCTAATTTCGTTATCTGCTTTCTTCACCACAGACACAGTCTCGACGTTCCTATCCTAAACAATCTAAGCAAGGGAGATTCCAAAATGCGTCCCTTTTGTTTGGGTAATACATTTTTACTTTTGCCTGCTCTTCCCGAGAATTTCAAAATTAGTTTTTTTTTTTTTTTTTTTTTTTAATTAAATTAATTAGCGATCGCGACAACCGGTGTTCACTCGTTCACACTTGAGAAACCAAGTGAAGGTTGGAAGTGATAGTTAACATCAAGTTGCAAAATTGAAATTGACGATAACTTTCTGGTTGCCTTATGAATTGTCTGGAACTTGACTTGACTTAAAGATTTTTTTTTTTTTTTTTTTTACGAATTCATTTATTTGTACAGGCTCAATCGAATCAACTTTACAGAGCCAAGTTTTCATGTTTATATACATCAGTTATCTTAGAACTAAGGTTAAGGGGATAGAACCGATTACTCGCGGTCGTCTCGAGGTTAATAGGAATAACAATTTTAAGGATGGGAAAATTGGGGTGGAAATTTTGAACAAAGCAAAGGAACAATGGTTTTCTTTATATCTAGAACTTCAAATTACAATTTTTTAATTGAACGTTTTTAATTTAAAAAAAAAAAATAACTTACTCACACACACACAATCACACTACACACACACAACCACACTCACACACTGGCGCACACATTCCTCACAAATTTAACCTAAACAAGTAAGTTAATCAATCTACAATCTAAGGCTAATGTTAGTCAAAAACACATAAATGAGTTTCATAAACTCCAGATCGCGCGCAGCCAAAATGTCTCGAATCGGTACATTGGGTTGTCTACCTCGAGCCCGAAGGGAATCATACAGCTCAGATCTGACTCCACGATGCTCAGCACAAAACCAAATAACGTGATCTGCGTCCTGGTAACCTTGTCCGCATTCACAGAGATTGCTGTCTCCCAGCCCAACACGGAACAAATGAGCGTTTAAAGAATAATGATTGGACATGAGGCGAGACATCACACGAATGAAGTCTCGACCCACATCCAATCCCCTGAACCAACATTTCTTAGACACCTTTGGAGTGATAGAATGTAGCCATCGCCCCAAGTCTCCTCTACTCCATTTATACTGCCAGCTATCGAGTGATATCTGACGAAAAATATAGAAGAATTCGTTGAAGGCGATTTGTCGATCATAAATATCGCCTTCCATAGCACTCCACTTTGCAAGCGAGTCCGCTTTCTCATTGTCAGGAATCGAACAATGAGAAGGGACCCACACAAAGGTGATAATAAAAGAACGTGAAGATAAAGCACTTAGAAGACCTCGTATTTTCATAAGAAAATAGGAGGTGTGCTTTACCGGTCTTCAAGGAGCGAATAGCCTCTATAGAACTAAGACTATCCGTGAAAATGAAGTATTGATCCGGTGTAAAAGAGGCAACAGTTTCTAAAGAAAAATAAATTGCTGCCAATTCCGCGACAAAAACAGAACAAGGTGCTTGAAGTTTACGAGCGACGCTATAATTTTCATTGTATACACCAAAGCCAGCGGAGTCTTCTATCAAAGACCCGTCAGTGAAAAACGTTTTAGTGGAATCAACTAGGCCAAACTTTGCAGCAAATATCACCGGAGCAATCATAGGACGATGATGCTCTGGGATTCCACGAAGCTCCTGTTTCATGGATAAATCAAAATGAACCGAATTTCCGAAGTCGGAGAAGCAAACACAATTGGGAATATTAAGCGAAGGGCTGACATCCTGTGTTATGTACAAATGATACAAGCTCATGAAGCGGGTTTGAGGATTCAACTCTAGGAGCTTCTCAAAATTTTCGATCACCTGGGGTTCATAACTTCACACCTGGTGAGGAGCCGGAGAGATAACTCTGTAAACCGATCTGAGAGTGGCAACATGCCAGCCAGCACTTCAAGACTCATGGTGTGAGTCGAGTGCATGCAACCTAACGCGATACGAAGACACCGATACTGAATGCGTTCCAGTTTAATGATGTGCGACCGAGCCGCTGACTGAAAACAAAAACTACCGTATTCCATAACCGACAAAATCGTTGTCCGGTACAACGTTAGAAGATCTTGCGGATGCGCTCCCCACCAGGTCCCGGTAATTGTGCAGAAAAAATTGACCCTTTGCTGGCATTTTCGCTTCAGGTACTCAATGTGAGATCTCCAGGTGCACTTTGAATCGAACCAGACCCCAAGATATTTAAATGACATGGAATGAGTTATTGGTGTACCCAAAATTTGAAGTTTCGGTTGTGCAGGGTTATGCTTCTTAGAAAAACTACCAACTCAGTTTTCTCCGTAGAGAATTCGATACCTAGCTCTAGAGCCCAAGTAGACAAATTGTCTAAGGTATCCTGCAAGGGTCCTTGTAGATCGACCCCATTGGGTCCCGTGACAGACACTACGCCGTCATCTGCAAGTTGTCTCAACGTACAGTTGTCACCTAGACAACCGTCAATGTCTTTGACATAAAAATTATACAAAAGAGGGCTTAAACATGATCCCTGGGGAGACCCATGAAGTAAATCGAAAAGCTGTAGAGTTTCCATGAGAAAAGCTCATATGTTTCTCTGACAGCAAATTGTACAAGAAATTGTTCATTAATGGTGAAAAACCACAAGCATGGAGTTTATCTGAGAGAACTTCAACAGATACTGAATCAAAAGCCCTTTGATATCCAAGAATACAGAAGCCATTTGCTCTTTTTAGCAAAAGCTAACTGAATATCTGTGGAAAGCAACGCGAGGCAGTCGTTCGTTCCCTTACCCCTACGGAAACCATATTGAGTATCAGAAAGCAGGTTGTTCGTCTCAACCCATTTGTCCAGACGGAAAAGGATCATTTTCTCCAACAACTTTCGAATACAAGATAACATCGCGATGGGTCGATAGGAGTTGTGGTCGGACGCGGGCTTACCAGGTTTTTGAATGGCAATAACTCTCACCCGTCTCCAATCATCCGGTACAATGTTGAGTTCCAGACACTGATTAAACAAGTTCAACATGCGCCTCTTCGCGACGTCTGGGAGGTTCTTGAGCAAGTTGAACTTGATCCTGTCAGCTCCTGGAGCCGTATTGCCACACGAAAGGAGTGCGAGAGAGAGTTCTACCATTGAAAAGGGTTGGCTAATCTCATCTATCGAATTCGTTGTTTCGCGAGGAAACATTTGTGCTGGCACAGAATCTGGACAAACTTTTCGCGCGAACTTGAGGATCCATTGGTCCGAGTACTCCTCGTTCTCATTGTTCGTAATTCTGTTACGCAATCTTCGCGCCGTATTCCAAAGGGTACTCATCGACGTTTCGCGCGATAACCCGTCCACGAATTGTCGCCAGTAACCGCGTTTCTTGGCCTTGATGAGGCTCTTAAATTCTCGTTCGAGAGCCGTGTACCTTTCAAAGTGCTCAGGTGTTCCACGTCTACGAAAAACTTTGAACGCGTCAGACTTTTTGCGGTAAACCTCGGTGCATTGCTGATCCCACCATGGGGAAGGAGGTTTCCTGCGAAATGACGTCCCTGGAACTGGTCGAGTTTGAGCTTGAAGCGCGCTTTCCAAAATCAGGTTGGAGAGGAAGTTATATTCCTCCAGCGGTGGAAGCCCTTCTACCGTTGATAAGGCTTCATCTACTGCTGTCTTGAACCTTGTCCAATCGATATTACGAGTTAGATCATACGTGGCGTTGATGGATGCCGGTGGAGTGAGCCCGGTGGCAACCGAAATTTTTATAGGCAAATGATCACTACCGTGGGGATCCTGGATCACATTCCACGTGCAGTCCAACGATAATGAATTCGAGCAAAGTGTGAGGTCTAACCTACTACCAAGTGAGGATGGACCAGCCAAGCGTGTAACTTCTCCATTGTTGAGAACTGTCATATTGAAGTTGTCACAGAGGTCATATATCAAAGAAGACCGGTTGTCATCGTACAGTTCTCCCCAGCCTGTACCGTGAGAGTTAAAATCTCCCATGACCAACCGCGGAGCAGGCAGAACCGAACAAATATCTGAAAGTTGTTTTCGGTTAATTGGTGCTCTAGGAGGAATGTACACAGAAGCAATGCAAAGGCTTTTATTTTTAATAACAGCCTGACATGCGACAACTTCAATACCTGGAATTGGAGGAAAATTCACTTATAGAAGGAGTAGCACTTTTTGATCCCCAAAAGTACTCCTCCTCCACGTGAATCCTCACGATCAAGCCGAATAATGTTGAAATCGTTAATCGGAAGATCGATTTCAGCTGAAAGCCATGTTTCACAAAGAGCAAATGCATCACAACCGATATTGTGAGCTAAAAATTTGAATGATTCCAATTTAGGAATAAGACTTCGACAATTCCACTGCAGAACAGTGATCAAATCCCCGACCTCTTTTGGCAAATTATCCATCGAAGGAAATGATAGCTGCAAGGATGGGCCACTTTAATGTTAATTTCTTCAAAAAAGTTTTCACAGTGGGAAGCATTGCCATAACAATGCTTTTAAGAGGGTCAGACATTTCGAGGTATTTAAAAATACCTTCCACAATATCATCGAACGAGAACAGCCCAGATGAAGGGGGCTTCTGTTCTTGAAATCGGGGCATCAGGGGATTTAGATGTCCCCGGGAGAGATGGGAAATCCTGTATGTAGTTGGCACTACGAAAACCAGGAGGATTCGGATTATCCTTCTTTTCTCTGGTCTTTGTATTGGGCATGTTGATTTGAGGCTTCTGTTCAGCTGCTTTCACAGCTCGAATGCGTCTTCGCTTCCGTGGAGCACCTCCCGGAAAACTAAAAGATGTCCCCTCCTCAACCAAATCCGAATCAGACTCGTCATCTGAAAGAGGAGCGAAAGGATTTGTATTGGTATCGGGTGGCGAAGCTTTCTAAGCATTTCTGCAAAAGATTGCCTTGAACGTTGTTTCAGAGAACGTTCCAATTTTTCCCCGCGTTGTTTATACGCCGGGCACGACGAGAGAGCATGAGGAGGAGTTCCCTTTGCAGAAAACACATTTTAGTGTATTATCTGCACAGGGACCAGCCTCATGTTTCTCCCCGCAAGTTGAGCAGCGTGCCTTATTGCCGCAATGGGAGGCCGTATGCCCCATCTGCTGACAGTTTTGGCAAATCATTACCCGGGGTACAAACAACCGCACAGGTAGCCGAAGTTTATCCAGTTCTAAGAACTGAGGAAGGGCAGAGCCAGAAAAGGTTACCCGAAACGAGTCTGTGGGGGTAACTTTTTTCTTACCCTCGCTGTGCGATATTTTCACTAATTTTGTCACTTCCAGTATCTGAACTGGGGGAAGCAGAGGGTTCTTGAATCGGCCAACCGCTCGCTTCTTCAAAATTTCAGGGCACAGACTCGCCTCTGTGACCACTCCTACAATCTCCACATCACGAGCTGGAATATAAACTCGATATTCGAGTGTAAAATGCTGGGAAGCAGCAATCTCATTAGCCTGCTTCAGGTTAGAGACGACAACACGGAGTTTATTAAATTTAACTTTCGTGATCTCTGTCACGGCTGAAAATCGCTTCGTCAGATCTGTAGTGATTTGATATACATTCAAAGGTTTCATTTTGGGCTGAAAGTAGACAACCCATGGACCGACCGAGTCAACCGGATACGATCGCGGTCTGAATATTTTTTGTGCCTCCCCATCATCGGGTGGCATCTTTTTCAGTCAAACCGTCCATGTCGAAGAAACCTCTTCAACATGCACGATTTGCCGATAATTTAAATCACACACACACACACAAACAAAGAACACACAAATTAAACTCTAGTGGGATGAGGGACAGGAAAAACAAAACTTAACTAAATTACTGTTCTGTTGCTGCTGCTGCTGCTGCTGCTGACGCACCGTATGCGTGAACGTCGCACTTCTATGCGGGGAGCGGGGAGCGGTGCGCTGATGCGATCGCCTTCGGTGCACTCGCTCAACGCTGTCGGTTGACCGTTGGCGATGTAGTGGTGTATCGCTGGTTAGCGTCACCACGCAGAGGTGAATCGAAAATAAGCGGGAAGATAATTCGCCAGCTAGCACTGTTTGATTTTTCTATTTCACTGGAAAACCACACTGCCTTCTTAGAAAAAAAGCTCACTTTTACTTTACTCACTGAAGTGAGTATATTTTAAGAAGAAAAACTAGTTTTTTCCAACGATTGCACTCGAATAAATCTTCCAAAATAACGGAGCGCTGGATCGAACGAACGTTCTTCTTTCGCTGAACGAAGTGGGGTGACATAAGATTTT
>JASCZW010014076.1:0-23842 GCA_034211315.2 Aedes japonicus | reverse complement strand
TTGCCGAGTGACAAAACAGTTGTCATACAGAGAAATAATTGTGGGTGAATTGAAAATTGATATTTCGTTGTTGATGAATGGAAACCATTTTAAAACGTCTGCAGCAAGGAAAAGATACTGTGAGTGAATTTGATATTGTTATTTCGATGTTGTAGCATTGTAAAGACCTTTAAAAAATTTCAGCTTTCAACTCAATCATAATCATAATACAGAGTGTAATTTAATCAACCAACAAGCCTTACTAAGAGTTTACGAGGTAAGTGAACATGTTTTGATTTATTAAGGCTATAGATCCGGCATACAATTATTCGACTTCATGAAACTTATCCATAACTGATTGAAAATAAATTAATCATCGAGCAAAGGGGGGCAGGGTCATTTGGCCGAAATTTTCGTCATGAAGAACTAACTACAACCATTAATAAAATGTACAGATCGTCATTGATGATTCAGAGCCGAGCGGACGTAGACCGGAGTGTTATACCAGCGACCTGCTGCAAAAAGCGTCGGACTGCAGCAACATTGCCCTGTAAGGTTTATACGATTGCTCGGTTTACTATCTCAAAATTTAAATCTATTCGCTACATCACCCCGCAGGGTACTGATTTACCAGGGGTACTATTTTATAGGTGGAAGCCGTCAGATTTCAAGTGACCCTGTCCCTACTGTTCTGATTGTTCCCGCTTTTTTAAAAGATACATATAATCAATATCAGTCAGTCCCGGATTGTCGATCGATTTTAATATAAAGATCGCTGAAAAATTGTAAAAACTGCCCATAATGTAGGGAAGGTTCATTAATTATGTCACGCAGTAGGGGGGATGGGGTTTTGAGAAAACGTGAGGATCAATACAAAAAAATGAAGGTCAATACAAAAAAAAGGGAAAAGGGGGGGGGGGATTTTTGCGTGACGTAATGAATGGACGTTCCCTTATGTATTGTACATATTTTACAAATTGGCTCCCTAATTAAATAATCAATTTAATAAATTATTTAAAAAACAGTACCCGATTAAGCATGCCTACAAAAAAAAGAACAGCGATTGGTAGGTCGACGCCAAATGCTAAAAAG
The DNA here is from genome assembly GCA_034211315.2 of Aedes japonicus. Lineage (NCBI taxonomy): Eukaryota > Metazoa > Arthropoda > Insecta > Diptera > Culicidae > Aedes > Aedes japonicus. Next base: position 22,771 of record JASCZW010014076.1, on the reverse strand, counting down.
TTGAAACTAGCGCGAGCCTCAGAAACGAGCGAGCACAGAGATGCAAGACTGGCATCCGACCGAGGGCGCCACGCTGAAGGACGTTCCGCTGAATCCAGTGAGAATCGAGTAGCAAGGCTAAATGCCGACCGACAGCACCACAGAGAGGCACGTTCCTTTGAGTCCAATGAACAACGAACAACTAGACAACAATCCGATCGAGAGCACCACGCTGAAGGACGTTCCGCTGAATCCAGTGAGGACCGAGAAGCAAGGCTTAATGCCGACCGACAGCACCACAGAGAGGCACGTTCCTTTGAGTCCAATGAACAACGAACAACTAGACAACATTCCGATCGAGAGCGCCACGCTGAAGGACGTTCCGCTGAATCCAGTGAAGACCGAGAAGCAAGGCTTAATGCCGACCGACAGCACCACAGAGAGGCGCGATCCTCTGAGTCCAATGAACAACGAACAACTAGACAACAAACCGATCGAGAGCACCACGCTGAAGGACGTTCTGTTGAATCCAGTGAGAATCGAGAAGCAAGGCTTAATGCCGACAGACAGCACCACAGAGAGGCACGTTCCTTTGAGTCCAATGAACAACGAACAACTAGACAACATTCCGATCGAGAGCGCCACGCTGAAGGACGTTCCGCTGAATCCAGTGAGGACCGAGAAGCAAGGCTTAATTCCGACCGACAGCACCACAGAGAGGCGCGGTCCTCTGAGTCCAGTGAACACCGAACAGTAAGGAGGAAAGCCGACCGAGAGCTCCATGCAGGAAGAACTCCACACGCTGACTTGAAGCATGCAGCATTCCGTTACGATCCTGAAAGAGATTACCATCTTCATCCAAATGTGGTCATTGGGAATATGGATAAAATGTGTGTACACTGTAATGCCCTCAAATTTTCGAATGAGTCACTAGGAATGTGCTGCGCTGGTGGCAAAGTCAAACTACCGGAATTGTCTACACCTCCTGAACCGCTATCATCGTTGGTATCAGGCGCCACAAGAAAATCGAAAGATTTCTTACGTAACATTCGCAAATACAATTCCTGTTTCCAAATGACCTCCTTCGGGGCAGACAAAATTGTGCGTGAAAATTTTATGCCAACTTTTAAGATACAAGGTCAAATTTATCACCAGACACGATCGCTATTACCAATGCCGAATACAGAGCACAAGTTTCTTCAAATATATTTCATGGGAAACATTGAGGAACAAACAGACCAACGATGTCGTTACATTAGGACTACGGATAGAGAAATCGTTGCAGAACTAGAAATTTTCTTCCAACGCCATAACGAATTGGTGAAGCTTTTTCAAACTGCTCTCGATAAAATGCCAACGGATGACTATGTTGTTGTGATAAGAGCTGACAAAACACCAGTTGGACAACATGAACGACAATACAACGCACCAACAATCGACGAAGTCGCAATCGTCGTAGTTGGGGAAGGATTTGAGAAACGCGATATCGTCTTGCATCGTAGAGGAGAAAACGTACAGTTCATCTCAGAGACCCATCGGTGTTACGACGGATTACAATATCCAATCCTGTTCTGGCAGGGAGAAGATGGTTACCATTTCAACATTAAAATGATAAATCCAGCGACTGGCGAGGAAACAAACAAAAAAGTTAGCGCAATGAATTATTATGCGTATCGACTGATGATTCGCCAAAATACTATTAACCATCTTTTGAAATGCCGTGCACTGTTACATCAGTACATTGTTGACATGTACGCAAAAATTGAATCTGAAAGGCTTCTCTACATCAAACTTAACCAAAGCAAGTTGCGCTCGGAGGAATATATTCATTTACGTGATGCGATCAACAATGATGCTAATTTCGATCCCAATCAGTTGGGAAAGGCGTTCATACTACCAGCAACTTTCACCGGAAGTCCACGGCATATGCATGAATACGCGCAGGATGCCATGACATATGTCCGAGCATATGGTCGACCAGATTTATTTATCACCTTCACTTGCAATCCAAGGTGGATCGAGATAAAAGAACTTCTGATGGCCGGTCAGTCACCAACAGATCGTCACGACATCACTGCGCGCGTATTCAGACAGAAGCTTAAAATGCTCATGAACTTCATCGTTAAACATCACGTCTTCGGCGAAACACGTTGCTGGATGTATTCCGTTGAGTGGCAGAAAAGAGGACTGCCACACGCGCACATCTTGATATGGCTTATGAACAAAATGACACCAGATCAAATCGATCAAGTAATCTCAGCAGAGATTCCGGACCGAGAGCATGACAAAGATCTTTTGATGTTGTCATCAACAACATGGTTCATGGTCCATGTGGTACACTGAACGTTAATTCACCATGCATGGCAGACGGAAAATGTACAAAAAGGTTCCCGAAACCATTTGTAGAAGAAACAGTCAGTGGCAATGATGGTTATCCATTATATCGTCGACGATCACCGGAAGATGGTGGCCGATCTGCCACACTCAGCGGGCGCATTGACGTTGATAACCGTTGGATCGTACCTTACTCACCGTTGCTCTCAAAAACATTCAGAGCTCATATAAATGTTGAATTCTGCAATTCGGTGAAATCCATAAAATACATAACTAAATACGTTAACAAGGGGAGCGATATGGCAGTATTTGAGGTGAGGAGTGCATCGGGAACATCCGACGAAATCGAGCAATACCAGCTGGGACGCTACATCAGCAGCAACGAAGCAGTGTGGCGCATTTTATCTTTCCCGATTCATGAACGACATCCAACGGTTACCCACTTGGCAGTGCACTTGGAGAATGGGCAACGTGTGTATTTTACTGAAAATACTGCACGTGAGCGAGCGTTATCACCACCTCCAACAACATTGACTGCCTTCTTCTTATTATGCCAGGAAGATACTTTCGCGAAAACACTTATTTACTCCGATGTGCCAACATACTATACATGGAATGCGTCTAAGAAAAGTTCCAGCGTCGCAAGCAAGGAAAAGCAGTAACCGGGCATTCAAATTTATATGCATCCGATGCACTAGGCCGTGTGTATACTGTGCACCCCACCAACTCGGAATGTTTTTATCTACGGCTGTTATTAATAAACGTCCGAGGACCGACATCCTTCAATGATTTGAAAACAGTTAACGGCCATATATGTGCGACTTTTCGCGAAGCATGTCAAAAATTGAATCTGCTAGAAAATGATGCTCATTGGGACATTGCACTCTCTGACGCCGCAGATACAGCTCGCCCACAGCAAATTCGTACGTTGTTCGCGATCATATTGACGACCTGCTCCCCGTCAAATCCTGGTGAGCTCTGGGAAAAATACAAAGACGCCATGAGTGATGATATCTTGCATCGTCTAAGAACTGCTAATCAAAATCCAGAGATTCCATTTGGTCAAAACATCTACAACGAGGCGTTGATTGCGATTGAGAATGCATGCTTGAATATAGCTAACAAATTACTGCCCCAGGTGGGTATGCCAACACCGAATCGAGATTCGAATAACATTCTCGATCGTGATCTGAGGCAGGAAACAGTTTTTGATACGGAGGAGTTGGCATCATTTGTTGAGTCAAATAGTCGAAACATGAACGCAGAGCAGCGCGACGTGTACGACACTGTAATGAAAGCTATTGCAGAGCGGAGTAGAGGATTCTTTTTCTTGATGCGCCCGGTGGAACCGGCAAGACATTCTTGATTTCACTCATTCTGGCAAAATTGCGAGCAGAACACAAAACTGCGCTAGCGATCGCCTCGACTGGAATTGCTGCAACTCTACTCGCTGGAGGCAGAACTGCACACTCTGCATTGAAGCTACCGCTCAATCTGCAGACCAACGAAACACCAACTTGCAACATAAGTAAAAGTTCGGGTATGGCAACGATACTACGTACATGCGCGATCATCATATGGGACGAATGTACCATGACGCACAAGAAAGCTCTGGAAGCGCTGAACAGAACTCTTAAAGACATCCGAGGGAACAACGATCTTTTCGGAGGTGCTATAATTTTGTTGTCTGGCGATTTCCGTCAAACTTTGCCGGTGATCCCACGGTCAACGCCAGCGGATGAGTTGCACGCCTGCTTGAAGTCTTCAGTACTATGGCCGTATGTTCAAAAACTTGGCTTGAAAACCAATATGCGAGTACAATTAATGAATGATGCTTCCGCTGGACGATTTGCGAAACAACTCCTAGAAATCAGAAATGGAAAAATGCCCATTGATGAAACATCCAAATGTATAACATTTCCAGCGGATTTCTGTGAAATTGTAGCCACCAAAGACCAGCTTATATCGAAGGTGTTTCCAGACATCGCAAATAACCACAAGAATCACCAGTGGCTCAGCGTACGAGCAATCCTTGCACCAAAAACCAAGACGTTAACAAAATAAATTACAGTATTCAGGATGTAATAGAAGGAAATGAGAGAACATACAAATCAATAGATACAGTAACGAATAATGACGAAGTAGTGAACTATCCGACCGAATTCCTCAACTCACTTGATTTACCCGGTTTGCCGCCACATGTCCTGAAATTGAAAGTTGGCGTTCCAATCATACTTTTACGTAACATAAATCCCCGCGGCTTTGTAACGGCACACGGCTCGCTATAAAAAGGATGATGGATAATATCATTGAGGCAACCATTTTAAATGGTAACTACAAAGGAGAGGATGTTTTGCTACCACGTATCCCAATGATACCAACGGATCTTCCATTTGATTTTAAGCGGCTACAGTTCCCGGTACGACTGGCTTTTGCCATGACGATCAACAAGGCTCAGGGGCAGTCACTTGAAGTTTGCGGATTGGATCTCGAACGACCATGTTTTTCTCATGGACAACTTTATGTCGCTTGCTCCCGCGTAGGAAATCCGAAGAACTTATTCGTTTATGCGCCAGGCGGAAAAACGAGGAATATAATATATCCCAAAGCACTACAGTGAAAGGTAATTGAACAAAAATTAAAAAGTATGACGAAGGTAAATGTCAAAAAAAATTGTGTAATTCGCAGAATGCATGAACCACCGAGCAGAAGAGAAACCGACCGATTTCGTTACGCAGAAGCGCATTCCATTGAGTACATTGAGCACCGAGAAGCATGACCAAGCATCAACCAAGACAAACACGTAGGTGGTACTCTCACGATTTAAACAACATATAAAACAGCAATCCAGGTATTATAAAAAATGAAAAAAAAACAATAATTCTTCTTTTTTACAGACAATTGAAAATAACAACAAAAACAAAATAAAAAAAAATTAACTCTATCTATCTAAGCATGAAAAAATGGATTTTTGTCTGTCTGTCTGTCTGAACAAGAACATTACCAGAACTAATCAAGCAAAAGAAACCAAATTTAGCATTTGTGAGTTTTTGAAGGCAAGTAAGGTTTATATGGTAGTTTGAAAACCCTCCACGTCCTAAAGGGGGGGGCTCTCATACAAATAAAACACAATATTCTGCATAACTCGGGAACTAATCAAGCAAACGGAATGAAATTTAGCATGTGGTGGTTTTTAAAGACAAAAATGTTTCTATGTTGATTTGAGACCCCTCCCCATCCTTAAGGGGGAGGGGGGCTCCGATACAAATGAAATACAAATTTCTTCATTACTCGGGAACAAATCAAGCAAATGGAACCAAAATTGGCGTGCGGGGTTTTTTGAATGCAAGAAATGTTTCTATGAAGATTCCAAACACAAATATTAACCAAACATGAGAATTATCCAGATAACCAAAACACAAACTGTGTATTTCTCGGGTTAGAAGAATATTCTGATAGAAGCTTGAACCCCTTCTTAGTCAAAAAAAAAACTCTTTCCAAAAAAACAACCAATGTTTGTTTATTCAGTTGCAGGCGTAGCAACGCTCGCACCGGGATCAGCTAGTGACTACTATAAAACGAAAATGCCGTTTAATGCATTTAGTGAAGGCAAAATGGTTTCAAAATTTTAGGGTTTTTTTTCATTAGGGCGTATCTACAATTTTGTATATTTTATTTATTTCGTCAATCGATCGTAGACTACATATTTACACTTAATTCTATCTTCTTAAAGATCGTCTAGAAACAAAATACTGTCTTAGGTTACTACGTGACATTGTTAGGTCAATTGATTCACAATGCAGATTATACAGAGACATCATTCGGTTAATTGGTCCGAATTTTGCATGGTTTGTCCGATTGATATTTAACGCAAATAAGTTCCGATTCCTCAAATGCCGCGAGAGGTGTAGAAATTTAGACTACATAATAAGTTAGGGGAGGAAATGCGATGTGATACAATATCGTTTACAAAAGAGATCATGGCAAATTCCCTTCGTTCTTTTAGAGTTTGAATGTCAATAAGCATACACCGTGCTTCATAAGACGGAAGTGGAAATGTTGTCCAGCCTAATTTACGGAGAGCATACAAAAGAAATTGTTTTTGGACTGATTCTAATCGTTCTTCATGTGTTTTCATAAAAGGAGACCATATGACACTACAATACTCTAGAATAGACCTGACATATGCAACGTACAATGTTTTGATCGTATATGGGTCATGAAAGTTTTGACCAAAGCGTTTAATAAAACCTAGCATATTGGTTGCTTTATGGATAATTGTGTTGTAATGGTCGATAAAATTAAGCTTAGAATCTACAATAACACCTAAGTCTCTGACTCTCTCGCATTTTTCTACAATTTCAGTTCCTAAAGAAACAGTAATTTGTGGTGTATATCGTTTTCTACTGAGAGTAATTAAATTACATTTCTTAACGTTTATTTCTAGTAAGCTTTTTTGCACCATATATCAAATAATAATATTTCGTTTATATAAGTTACATTATCTTGGTCGTTCTTAATTTCCATAAATATTTTCATGTCGTCTGCATAGATGAGAATTCTGACCTGCTTAAGAATGTAAGAAATATCATTGACAAACAAAATAAAAGCAAAGGGCCTAGATGCGGGCCTGCGGAAACTCCAGATAATACGATGAACAGGGTGTGACTTTTTACCATTGAAATTGACTACTTGTTGCCGATTTATTAAATACGATTGTATCCATTTAAGAAATGTATACAATTGAGAGATTCTCTCCAGGCTCGCCCTCTTTCATTCATTACAGCGCCATTATAAAACATACGAGGCATTCTTTACACAGATAAAAAGAAACACTGAATTTTCTATGTTATCTAATGCACACAAAGGGAATGCTAGATTTGGCAGAACATAATGGGATATTTCATGTAAATTTAAGCCAGATAACGCCTGAATCGAGTCTGTTGTATGAAAGATTGCAAACAATATCGTTGTTTACGCTCCTTTGGCTTGGAATTACACGAGGGAAATTTTACACGCTTGTTAAAATTAATTATTTTTTCTGTGTGGTACAGATCGAAACACAACAGTGCTGGCTAGCATACTCTACAAATAGTAGAATGAAAAATGTAAAGGTGATTGGTTTATGAATGAAAGAGAGCGAGCCCGGAGAGAATCTCTCAATTGTAGATTCGCCCTAATGAAAAAAACTAGAAGGGACAGCCCAATGGGGTTGTACGCAAAGTTGACGTAGGACTACGAAGCAATGTGCACTCTAGATCGCTTGATTGTTTAAAGAGTGGCTGAAATTTGTTTCGTTCGAAATCGAATTCCCATACACTAAAAATTTCGCACTACAACCTTAAATATTTGATATAGCCTGTCTTGGTATCTAAATTCATACATAGGTTATCAAATTTTAACAAACAATGACCCCAAAGGCTGAACTGAAAATTTCATGTAAAACATAAACACTTTAAACACATCAAAAACATAAAATTAAATAAAGCTGAAGAACCCAATGGGCTAAAACACTTCAATCAAACACCCCGAAACCCAGCTTTCAGCATTCCCAAACACATGTCAACTTTCTTTTCCAGTTGTTTTGTTGGCCCTGAAAAGGGCCATTTTGGGTTCGAGAGAACAGCTACTAACACCGCCTCATTTCGCCATGAAGCTGGTTTACTTGATCATGGCTTCGGTTTGCTCTAAAACCTCGTGTTTGGCTAGCTCTCTCGACAGCATGATCAAAAGGCGGTTTGAATTTCCAGAGACATCAGGGCCATCCGCCAATTGATTTAAGTTATTCGGGCAGCTACGCTTTCAATCCGGTCGGAAATGTCATTTCTGAAGCTGTTCATAATGCTTATTGCTTTGGAGGAAACGACAGTGTTGGGTTAAAATGCTTCACTGTTTGCCTTCCGAGATGGTGAAGCGAGAATGCACCATAAGAGCATATTGTGTTGATATGAGCGACCACCTGAAAATCATTATCCTTATTGCGCTGTAGATGGTTGTGGTCTGTTTGGGAATTCAAAGTCTATTATTGCCGATAGACGTCTGGGTCGAAATAGTGCTAACTGAACGATAGAACAGCATTGGGAAGTGAATATGTAAGAAAATTATGAATCCTAGAGGTTTGAGCTGTTTAGTGAATACCTGTAACAGAATTTAGAAGAAGATTATCTTCCTTCCAACTACCTTGCTTATCTTCGACAGATACGCGTATTTCGTCACAAGCAGATTTCTTCAGTGTCCGTACTAATAACTCGACTGTAGTCCAGTCGAGTTATTAACGAGACACTGAGAATCTGCATGTAGACGAAATACGTATCTGTCGATGATAAGCAGGTAGTTGGAATAATGGATACTAATTCTTCTTCTAATTTCAGAAAATTATAATGTTAGCTCTTTAGATTGCATTTGATGGCCTAAAAGGACCGTTTGGTTTTAATAATGATACGGCCCTAGTTGTTTTTCTACGATGGTAGAACCACACTTTGCAGCCATATGTATGCTCCGACATTGTTGGAGTTGGACATTCTCAAAATTATTTGATTCCTATCGAATGAATGAAATTTCAAACAGCACAAAAGAAATATTCAACCAAACAAACTCTTCAATAAGCAAACTGATTTGGTCGTACCGAAAAGGACGGATATAGTTGTCGGGGGAGAAACATTGTCCACGGTTTAACTTGGGGTTTCTTCCTGGTATTCTTGGTTCACCTCCTCGTCGGTGCGGGTGGCCATCTGCAGTTGACGTGGGATGATTCTTGTCCCGTTGTTGTCACGGGCGGCTTTTTCCCATGAACTCGTAGGCTTAAGCAGCCTTATTTCTCTCAGCGAGGTTGACGGGAGCATCGGCCCAAACAGCCAACTGCACCAACTTCTCTGGATAACGAATGCTCACCAGTGCATCCTCCAGTGTGGTCGCACGCACTGCACTGCAGCATTTTGCTCTGCACAGCACAACTACCGTAAGACTGAAGTCAAATTTTCATTCAACGAAGTCAATGTGATACTAATTGCATCAAGGGGACGAACTTCAGTTATTGCACCACAATAATTAGTTTTAATAAGTGCACGCTAGCGGATGATTTTCTTAACAGAAATTTTCCTAATTTCTAGCCACTGCCAGCAACTAATCCGCTATGCATAACTAGGAACTAAAACGAACTAAACCACATAGTCAGTCATTGACGTGTCACAGTTCGGCTCGAATTATCCCTTCTAAAATTTCGTTCGATTGCTTTTCAACGGTTTAATGATATACTCCGGGACGCGGCGTTTAATGAATGCTATTTTCAGCCGTGACGCGGTAATTGAACTACAAACCGACAAAAGAAAAATTCAACTAAACAAACTCTTAAGTTTATAAACTGATTTGGTCGTCCTGAAAAGGACGGATTTAATTGACGAGGGAGAAATAGTTTGCAATTCCCCTAGGGTTGTTTGTCTGGTCTCGGGTGGCTTTTTCCCGCCAGCTCGTAGGCTTCAGCAGCCATGTCTCTCTCAGCGAGGTTGACGGGAGCATCGGCACCAAAAGCCAACTGTATCAACGGCTCTATGCATCTCGCTTCACTTTACTAAATTTTTGAGAAAATTATATGCTATATCTTTTCTCTCACGGAAATGTTACTCAATTTTCGTAAGAAGTGGATCTAATCAAAAATTGAGTTGATCCACAGTTTAACGAAAATTGCGTAACATATCCGAGAGAGAAAAAGAGATAGCATACTAATTGTACTCAAAATTGAGTAAAGTGAAGCGGGAGTGTGGGCAACGACTACTCGCCAGTGTACCATCCAGGGTGCTTGCTGCCGCAAACTGTGTTGCACCAGCCACTGCACAGCTCTACGACTGTTGTAAGACTGAGTCAAAATTTCTGCTAAGAGCTGGTATGTTATGGCGTTGGATGCTATTGCACAAAAGAAGGCGGTACTAACGAAGGCAATGTGATACAAATTGCATCAAAGGGGACGAACATTAGTCATTGTGCCACAATAATTAGTTTTAATTAGAGCACGCTAGCGGATGATTTTCTTAACAGAAATTTTCCTAAATTGCTAGCCACTGCCAGCAACTAATCCGCTATGTATAACTAGGAACAATGGCGAACTCCACCACATGGTCGGTCTCTGATGTGTTGCAGTTTGGCTCGAATTATCCCTTCTAGACTTTTGTTCGTTAGTTGTTCATCGTTTTGTGATAATATAATCTGGGACGCGACGTTTAGTGAATGCCATGTTCAGCCGTGACGCGGTAATTGAATTGCAAACAGCACAATAGAAAAATTCAACCAAACTCTTTAGTTAGTAAACTGATTTGGTCGTCCTGAAAAGAACGGATTTAGTGGCGCTACTACGCCACTGCACAGCTCCACGATTTCCGAAATACTAAACTTGTTTGATAACTTGTACTTGTTTGATAACCTTCATGGCTGCCTAGGAGACGTTCGTTACTTAAACATGAAATCTGTGCTAGGAAGTACAGTGTATTTGGTAAATTTACTCTGAAAAAATCGACATTATAAGACACCACCTTATCTTTGCGTTATTTTAAATAGTTAAGTGTTGAAAATCAATAGTTTTCATTATGAGAATCGATGCGTAGAAATATTTTCGATCGATTGGTGTAAAAATTTAGTAAATGTTTGGAGAAACGACTGAGATATTAACGCTCAAAACCTGACCACATTTCGTGACGGTCGCAATAGATATTTTTTTGAACTGTACCCCAGTATTGAAAACAAAGACGTAGTCCTACGTCAAAACCCTAGAATTGTTTTTCAACTGACCATAATGAGATAATATGAATGAATCCTAAAACGACATTTCAAACAGTATATTACGAGTTTGTCAAGTCGAATTAAAATCTTTGATAGGAGTAAACGGAATTTTAGGAAACAAGGTATTAAGATTGTAAACAAGCTGTGTAGGTTCTCATAAAGCTATGGAAGATCATCGACGAGAACAGCTTTCCGGCGAAGCTGACCCGACTTATCAAGGCTACGCCAGTGCTGTGTAAGGATATCTGGTAGATTATCGGGTACATTCGAATCCCGCAGGAGGCTTCGTCGAGGTGATGGTCTCTCTTGCCTCCTGTTCAACATTGCTCTTGAAGGTGTTATGCGACGAGCGGCGTTTAACATGCGAGGCACGATTTTCAACAGATGACCGGATCATTTATCTGCTTTGCCGATGACGTGGATATTTTCGGCAGAACATTGAGGCGGTGGCAGAGCAGTACACAGTACACCAGACTAAAGCGCGAAGCAGAGAAGATTGGGTTGAAGATAAGTACGTCCAAAACGAAGTACATGCTGGCAGGCGGAACTGGACCCGACTGGGCAGCAGTGTAACGATCGACGGCGATGAGTTCGAGGAAGTCGGTGAATTTGTCTATCTCGGCTCACTGGTTACTGCGGACAACGATAACAGCCGTGAGATCCGGAGACAAATTATCAGTGGAAATCGTGCCTACTTTGGGCTCCACAAGCAACTACGGTCAAACAGACTTAGCTCCCGTACGAAGTGCATCCAGTACAAAACGCTAATAAGACCGGTTGGTCTCTACGGGAATGAGACGTGGACAATGCTTGAAGAGGACCTGCGAGTACTCGGAGTTTTTGAGCGACGGGTGTTAAGAACCATCTTTGGTGGAGTAAAGGAGGACGGACTATGGAGGCGAAGGTTGAACCATGAGCTCGCGCAACTTGCCGGCGAACTGGAAAAAGCTGGAAGGATATGCTAGGCAGGACATGTTGCGAGAATGCCGTGCAACTACCCTGCAAAAATGGTGTTCGACGGGAATCCGGGAACAAGACGACGTGGGGCGCAACGAGCAAGATGGTCAGACCAGGTCGACCTAGGGGGTACAAGGTGCCCAAGGGATTGAAGAGCATTCACGAATCGGGCATTATGTAGACCTAGGGGGTACAAGGTGCCCAAGGGATTGAAGAGCATTCACGAATCGGGCATTATGCAGGGATATTGTGTATCAGGCTATGTTATAGTATTGTGACGTTAAGTCATGAAAATAAATAAGTTCTCATAAAATTAACTAAATTATGAAACCTATTGGCACCTTTAGCTGCCATAACAAAACCAAATTGATTTCTAGTGGCTTTCATTAAGCTTCAATAAAACAGAATAAAGCAGGATGGTTTTGGCAGTGTTATTTGGGGAACGACGAGGTTTGCGTCTTAGCGGACAAGATGCCCATCGGCACCATAATAAAGAGGATGTAGAGTACTTCGAACAACGAGACACGAGAAGTATTCATAAGAGCCACCTCAATGGTCATGTGGCAGAGGGAATGGAATAACTCCACCAAAGGTCGGTGGGTTCACCGACTAATCTCGGAGGTATCCGAATGGGTAGCTCGGCAATCCAATTACCTTCCACTTGACGCAGATCCTGTCCTCCACGTGACCCGAATGCTTGGATGTTGAAGAAACCGCAGAACACGTGTTTTTCTCATGTCCTCGCTTGATTACCGTCGATTCGGCTTGATGACCATGAGCGGTAGGGACACGACCCCGGACAACCTTGTCCAAAAGATGTGTCAAGACCGGGGCATTTGGGACTTTGTAAGCACAGAAGCCTCCCAGATTGTCCTAGAGCTTGAAGTCAGATGGCGAAATGACCAGCGGCAGGTCAGAGGGACCAACTAACTACTAAAGTCCCAAGTATTTAGACATAAGTGGGTGCATAATGCACAATAGCTCATCACATCTCCCGGTTCGCCTCTAAGCATCTTGCTATGAAGTACCAGGTGGGTCTCCACTGATTATCTGTCGATCTACCAAATTTGGTAGACATCTGCATTGAGTTATCTCAGATTATAATAATCCGTCCACTTTATCACAAAACATTGCGATTGGTTGAGCGGACTGGAGATAACAAAATCGTTGGGTATGGGACCAAGTTTCCTCTGGGTGGTGCTAAATTGATGAGCTTGGACATCAACAGAAGCAAAGTTGCCAGAAGGCACGAAAGGCATCCACGGAATCTTATTTTTATCAGGTCCTTGAATCCTAGTTTGGGATGTATAAGCGTGGATTGTTTTTGTATTGTATTATTGGACTATTGTTACATACATACATACATTTATTTGTTCAACATCACATTTAGGATAAGACATAATCTACAATAGTACGCCACAGTACTCGGTTTGCGGCTGCCGCTCTCCAACCTCGGTCACGCCCAATGCTCGCCAGATCACGCTCCACCTGGTCCGCACATCGTGCTCTCCACGCCTTCTTGTGCCCAGCGAACACTAACTTTGCACGGTTGTTGTCCGGCATTCTTGCAACATGCCCAGCCCACCGTATCCTTCCGGCTTTGGCCACCTTCTGGATGCTGCGTTCGCCGTACAGTGCAGCTAGACTATTATATGACATACAACTAAAGTATTGTTCCGTAAATTTTATATTTCAATCTCAAGGCTTTTTTTTTTGCACCGATATTTCAGCACGGTCAATATCGGGTGAAAAAGGGAAATACTCATGTTGCTGCGTCAACTTTGACGCCAGCTGTAGTCCAAACCGCTTGATGGAAACAGTTCAAATTTCGTCCACATTATTTCCTATGTATTTTTAGGCTATTGTGAAACTTAAAATATGTTATCTAAATTTTTCACAGAAATACGGATTTTTTAATTTAGTATGTCCAAAAATGACTTTTTTCACATATGTAATGAAAACTTCAAATTTATAAGCCTGATCAACATAAAATTTCGATCACATACGGTCTATACATTGTTTATATTGTGGTGAAAGTTTCAGCTAAAAATATTGATAATTGACAAAGTTACAGTAGGTTGAAAATGGCATATTTTGGAAGCAAAATTTTGCTCGGCTTTTTTTTTGCTACTGAGTGTAGAGCGAATGCAGCGATTGATGTTCCTGGAATCGCTGTTTTTGGAATCCTTCTGTTTTTGGAACCGCTTGGAGTCCTTTTTGCGGCACATGCTACGCGGTTGGCCTGGCCGGTGATAAGGAAAACTATGCCTTCAAGAAGTCGTCATTTTCCAGGATGCTTGCAAGAACTGACTGCGTTAGTTTGAGGTTAGATTAGATTAGATTAGATAGAATCAATAAACGAGTTTGTATTTGCGATGACTAAAACACAGTCGCATTCTATCATGAAAAATGACATTTGCCAGCCCTGCCTTCTAGTAGCACTACCTAGCAAAAATTAACGTGGCATTTCATCATCTGTTGAAATTTTAGTCATCATACAGTTTAAGGTGTAGCCAACATATTATTTAAAGGTAGAAGTTTAGAAGTTTGTAGATGAAGGTAAGAATATAAATGCGGGTATGCAATGAATTCTTCAGTGGTGTCAAAGTACGAGGTACTCAGAGAGTCTACAAGTAGTAGATTAAAAACGCGTATCTGTTAGAGGATAAGCAATTATAAACGAATTAAAAGGAAAAAACCCAACCCACTCTAAAGGGGTTTATATTTATACGGTGAAATTTTACTGAATTATGCAAAATCTGATGTGAATTTTTCTTGTAAAGTGATGTAGCTCTGAAGCTTTCATGGAAAGGAAAAGGTTTAAAGGTTTTTGAAATTTAACTGACGTTTAAAAAAAATTTCTAATCTGTCAATGATTATGATGTTAAATTAAACTGTTGTAATTGTCTGAATTGTGGCAAATGACTGTGTTTTTAACTACATTATGTAGATATTAAATCTGTTGTGGCAAAAATCTTTTAACAACATATTTGAACGATGTGCCACTGACACTTGTTTCAAGGTAAGAGAATGGAATTGAAGGGCGAGGTTTTATGATTCCCGGAACGACTGATTTCCCAGGATGTATCCCTTCTTTAGTCAGGAAATGAGTTATTCCGGGAAATGTCAAATAAGAATAAGCTTGATCCACTTTTAAGTGTTCATGCTAAGACACTTACCTTTGATCATTTCCTCCAGCTTCTGGCGATCGACCTTAAACCGTTCTACATGCAAATCATCCGGATTGGCCACCCCCAGCTGGACGGCAATTAGCCGCAAATCCCCCCAATCACTCTCCACCGACGAGATCTCGCTTCCGGTTGTTTCGCTCGGTGGCCCGCCACCGATGAAGATGTGCTTGTTGAAAGGTGGGCAAGATGCCGCCATCATTTTTCAGCCACCAGACGAGGCTTTCCTGACGTTATTTCAATGGTTTGTTTTTTCAGCCCGATTTATTTTTTAACGGCTTTGGTTCGGACACGGGAAACACGGTGACGCAAGGTGACAGTGTTGATGGGTTTTAGTCGTCCGCATGAACGGATATCGGAATCTACCACAATGTTATTCGCGACCGGAGAACAGGTGGATCCTGTGGAAGAAATAGATGAAAAAAATCCGGAAATTAAAAATCGAAGCATGAGGTGTGCATCGCCCCGCATCAAATAACATGTGACCAATGGTTGATGCTGGTGCGATGAAATAAATTGATTTTTTGTTCTAGACGTAATTGATTGTATCTCATAAATAACATTCGATCGCCGATGGCAATGTGGCAGGTCATCAGACTCAGTGCAATTTTCAATAGGGAGAAAAAGTTACATTTGACAAACAATAGAGATGCATCTAAACGAATAGGTAAACAATGTAAACTGCGGTTTTGGCAAATTCAAATTGCCCTAAAAAAGATGGTAGAATATATCATCAAAAATAAAATACGTTAAAAAGGAGGAAAGTTTAATGCCATGCAGGATTGGTCCAACGTCCTTCCATTGTTAAATACCACATAGAGCCATTCGAACATTGCTGAACGATCAACACGTTCGCTGTTATGCATAGCTTAATTCATCAGATAGAATGCACTTATTTCGGTCGAAATCACCATGCAAACATGGTAGTTCTACAAGCCATCATCAACAACCAAATGCCTAAGCGATGTTTGCTATTTCACAAAACAGTCAGCAGCATTCCTACTGCTAATCGAGCAAATTGTATCTTCCTGGGTGAAATCCAATTCGGGCGATTTATGGCCACCCATTTGCGAATAATTAATAATGGCCCCTCGAGGGGTGAAACGACCATGCTAACGATAGACGCAACCGTCATCGATGGCACGGAAAAGGTTCGAGAGTGAGGTGATTTTGGGCTCACGAATAATTGAAACATTGTGAGTGGTCCACTTCCGATTCGATACAGCCGCTCAATAGCGGTTACTTTTGGAATTTCGATTATGCGGGCCAGCGGGGGTGTTTGCCCAAACCCTAGGGTTGTCAATAGCTTGGATGAAATACAGTTTGCGGAAATCGAACAATGAACGGGGATCCACCTCTTGGGGGTTTCACCGCGCGGGACCGATTAGCTTTGTGGTGAGAGTTTGCATTGAAATTTATGAGTTGTTTTCAGTTTTCGCAGTTTCCCGTTAAGTGGATGGCGACAAAGTGGAAGCATATTTGGTGATTGTTTGTACAAAACATCCGCCAACGCTTGGTACTGCCATCCTGGTGATAGGACAGTTCAATGGATTTGCTGCATCGATGGGCAAGTGCTTTGAAATTGATACATGTTGTGAATTTGTTTAACGTCGATCGTTAGAGGAATGGCATCATTCGGCAGGGGATTGGTGTGAAAATTATTGCATGCAATTATACGTCCAATAATCCCTTTCTCGAACTCGCAACCGCTTGAAAATAGATGTGTGTAGAGCCGTTATTGGGGTATCCAAGCAACACTCCAAAACATGCTGTAATTTGTAAAATATGTCATATAAGTAACATAATTTTTCCAAAGATATTTATTCGAGTGTGGAACTTGAATCGCCGTCCCCGAAGATGTTGTTTCCCGCTATTTGCGAGGAAAAACTAGAATTTGCAAACGGTCGCTTCAACTGTGTAGTTTTGGAAAATTAGATTTACTTAATCCACCTTATTATTCAGTATTTTTAATTAGTGGTGGATTTGATTTTGATTAAAGGTTTTGTGTAGAATTCATGAGAACGTGTATCTTGGGGAGGTGGCTCATGAAATCTTCCGGTCCGCTTCTAAGCATATTGCTATGAGGTACCAGTTGGATCTCCACCGATTGCCTGTCGTTCTGCGAAATGTGGAAGATGTCTGCATTGAGTTATCTCAAATTATAGTAATCTGCCCACTGTATCACAAACATCGCGATTGGTTGAGCGGATTATTGTTTATATTGTATTATTAGACTATTATATAACTAATTTGTGTATACGTAGAGGAAAGGCTTGTAATATGGAACAGCACCACTTTTGACATTCATAGCGACAACACGATCGCGCTGACAAGTGTTAACCTCATTTTTTACTACTCTTCAATTTTTATTTGCTTTTGGAGTGAATAAACTTATTCGATCTAGGTCTTCCAGGTTTCATTGTTCGAAAGTGGTGAAATAATTAAAATAGCAATTATTTCTTGTGCTTAATAAGTGGAAATTTCCCATCGATATCAAAAGGGTAAAATTTGTGTTGGCTAGCATTTTTGGTGTATTTTTATGATCCAAAGGCATTTCCAAACAAATCGTAAAGTGAAACAATTTTTTCATGTTTTGTGTTTAGGGCGTCATGTTTGTAAAATGGAACACTGTTAGGCTTGTAAGATGGAACAATTTTTTTCGTTTTAAAACATATGAATAATATTTTTTATGTTTGGAAATGCCATGGAATCAACAATAAATTGAAATATAACCTTGCATTTTTTGAAATTTCAATTTTTGATGGATTTCGAAAAATACGCCATAATTTTTTTGGATGACTATAAATAATGAGTTCCGTGGGCAAAGTTGGAGCCTATTGGTTCTTCTTTAGAAAGATGTCTTTGGATCCGCGAAAAAATGAAAATTCTACATGTTAAGAGCAAAAAACGGATCGTGTGCCATCTTACAAGCCTCTGCTATACTTTCAGACAAACTGCACGAGTGTGGCCTTTCACCATTATTAGGAGATCGCAGCAAGCGCTGCTCATGGACGGTTGAGTTTTGCGTGAGCTGTCACGTTTTTTCTGTTTGTTGAAAATCGATATATGTGAATTTGAAAAATTGTGAATTCGGTGAATTTGGTTTCGGATAGTTTTTCGGCGGTGATTGCTGTTCGGGGTGGTCTAGCCCATCTAGAATTTCAGAAAATCCCGGTGTGATAATTTCATAAAATCTACGTTTCGCGATGTTTTCGAGTTGTCGTGGGGCGGATTGATAAGGTGTCGTTTGTTTTTCAACAACGTGAAGAAATTAAGAATTGTGCTACTGTTTCCGCAAGTGGTGCTGCCATGGCTTGTAGTATATTTTCAGCAAAACTGGAGTTGGAATTTTCCCGGCATAGAGTCATGATGCTCGTAGACTTTGTACGAGTGGATTTCCGTACAATTCCGAATCGGGATGAGGACCAACGAAACGTCATTAAGATAAGTAAACGTTCGTTAAATGTTTGACATTATACTAAATTTACTTGCCCATTACTTCATGTTAATGTTTCTATCGTTACCATAGATACGCATTGCCGTTATTTTTCTCCTCGATCCGCGGAATATTTAAAAATATATTCCTCTTGCAAAATATTGGTAACCCAGCATTATAGCTTTACGCTTAATCATCTTGTTTTATTTCAAAAATTTGGTTGATACTTTCGTTTCGCTTTCTTCAAAACTTTGCTTTCTTTTTGGTTCAACTGCTTTGGTAACATTGGAGATGACGAGTTTCTCTTAGCCGGGAGACTTCATGCCAGCCGGATTTATTATTCGTATGCTAGAGACACTTGGCAGGAGTCTCATGTTTCCAGGTGGCTTAACAAGTATAAAGAAGTATTCTCTTTGCATAGTGCTTTGTCCGGGAGGTTTTTTTTTTATTTTATTTTTATTTTTTTTATTTTTTGTGTTGGAACAAAATAATCGTTACACTATGTGACTTTGTCACCCAGCCCACAAAAACGTCCTGACGCGTGCACGGTACCGTGTTATGAGAACCCGGCATAAATTGTCAACGTCATTTGAAAATCTTTTTATGTAGTGCACAGAAAAAGTTGGTCGTTGACTATTGGATCCAGTGAAATTTTTTTCGAGGAAAACTACCTAGGTTATGCGAATACTTAGAGAACTATTTTGTCTGTTAATAATATATCTAATTTCTATTGTATATTCTACCATTGCTCCTCACATTATATTATATTATATTATATTATATTAGCTTATTAGGTCAGCGTGCTCAGTAGAATGATGATTGTTTACCAAAAACTTGTGAAAGGATATAGGAGCTACCAGGGTTGCGGCTTATCATTTTTGACTCAGGCATATTCATTTGCCAATATCTCCTTTCAGAGGGTCGATTTGATAATATGATGTAGTGCATGAGTAGACCTACAACTTTGTTTAACAGTACATTGCTCTAACTCCTATATCTTCGACATGAGAGCGTATATTCACGATGATCTTCACGATGATAATCGCGTGATCTTCACCGTGAATATCATCGCGAAGATCACTGCGAATATACGCTCTTATTCCTCAGATATAAAAAGATAGAGCTACACAGAAAAAAAGAAACATTGAATTTTCTGCGTTATCTAATGCACATAAAGGGAATGCTAGATTTGACAGAAAATACCGGGATATATCGTGTAAATTAAAGCACGATATCGCCTAAATCGCGTCTATTGTATGAAAGAATTCCAAAACTTGCAAACAATATCGTTGTTTACGCTTGCTTTGTTTTAGAATTAAACGAGGGGAAATTATACGCGCCTGTTAAAATTCATTATTTTTTTCTATGTATTGTTAGACCAAGTTGTAGGTCTACTCAAGCACCATAAGTTCATCATAAATTATATTTTGAAATTGAGCTTCTGAGAAGAGCTATCGGCAAATGAATATGGATAAGTCAAAAATGATAAGCCGCAACCTTGAGAGCTACCTGCCAAGAATTAGAGTCTCATCTCAGCAATAACCTTCATTTTTGTTAATCTTTCAGCAATAAAATATTCACATTTTTTATTCGTATAGTATTCGAAGTAACATATCATTTGTAAAAGCGGATTCGTAGGGGATACCATTACATTTGCGTGGAATAACCGAAGTCTGAGAATATATTTAATTGACGGAACATACTATTTTACTGTACGTCACAAATGATATCCTACCATTATATGCTATATATTGGTCAAAACTTAGGTATTTGCAGATTTCTGTAATGTACAATTTCAGGTAAATAGGGTCATACAAATATGTAGGATTTCTATGATATTTGACTTGACATGATACAGAGCGTGTGAACCGGTGTGTCCATGCATCCTTCCTCACCTGTAGATTAGCGGATTGCGTTGGGGTTCAGGTTTATTCGTTTGATTTCAGCTCGTTCTAAGAAATCTTCTTTTCAGTTGGTGCAGACAGAAAAATAATTGGCCAGAATCTAGCCTAGTTGTTTCCAGAACCCTTTCTTTTACTTGCTGCGTTTGTATTGGATTAGACTAAATTAGATCAGTGACCAACCAGTGGGTGTCAGATATATGTTGTACAAACATCTACAAACATCTTTAACTAATATTTCTAGATCTTAATGGTTAGTAGTATTGTAGTTCCAACGGCTGAAGTATTTCGATGAGAGGTGTGATCAAATAAGTTGCAGATTAAAATTCTATAATAATTACTTGTCTTTCTCATATTATTATTATTAAAAAAATTATTAACTAACTATTCAAAAAATTAATTATGATCATACATACGAATCATTGTAGAACCTATGAGACAGACTACAAATGATAATAGGGTGCAATGAAATGGAACAGACATCGACATTTTAGATATAGTATATCTAAAATGTCGATGTGCTGTTCCGTTACATGATGTATAATTTCAGATCATCCATAGAGTTCCTGAGTCTCGAAAAAAATATCTCGTGGCTACGATACATTTTCTAAACTTTCAGGTTCATAATGGATACGCAAATCCGTCTACAATTGCAGCAGAACAACAATCTGCAGACATGTGTAGTTGTTATTATCATTTTACATTATAATATTCCTGCAGTAAATTGTATACACTATTCCATATGAAACTGCTTATTGATTTTACATTTATATTATTATCATGCCATTTTTACCATTTCTCGGATTTTTAGGATTTATTTCAATATTATTTTATTATTCTTACCTCGAGCGTATGGTACGGTAGTGTCCACGCATCCTTCATCCCTGCAGATTCACAAAATGTTTTGCGGTTCAAATGTATTCATTTGAATCCAAACCATTTTACAGAATCATCTTTTGCGGTTAATGCAACGCAGTAGGCCTGGCCGCTTTGACGCTTGTATCATGTCTCTGATATGTTGCAAGCATCAATATTGACAAAAAATAATTGGGCGTAATCTAACCCAATTATTTCCAGGATGCTTTCTCGTACTGGCTGCGGTTGTATTAGATTAGATTGGATTAGATTAGAGTGTGGCCTTTCACCATTATTAAACAACTAACGTTTGCATTTAACAAAATGGACAAAAATTGATTTTTCATGGGTTTACCTTTACCCGCACTGACCACCCATGCAGCATCAATCATAGTAACCAATGAGTCAACAGACAAAATGGCTGACAATCAGCGAGAAGAGGGATGTCAAAGCCGCTCTTCTGGACTGGCCGCGAACGAGGAAATTTATTGTACGAAATGCCAGCCGGAAGTTGCGTCATTAAGAAATTCCATGTTCTGGTGGGGAACTGGTGTCAGCCCACTACTCGAAGCGATCGTCGGAGAAGATGAAGCGGCTGGAATATCGATGTGGTACACACGTTGGCGAACCCGCACAACGTCCTCCAGCTGCATCACATCGAGAATTTCTGGGCCAAACTGAAACGTAAGATCTACTCCAACAATTTTGTCGCGAAAACTGAGGAGGAGTTGATAAATAAAACGAAGAAAGAACTCAAAAACATGCCTACACGCATGTTTTCGTCCGCTATTGCGAATGTTCCGTTTACTGCCGCTGAAGGCTGCTCGCAAGGGCGTAGAATTATTTTGAAAGTAAGCTAAAATAATTACCGTGTATGGATAGTTTATCAACTTCAAGAATTCCCCAGAGCTCTTTTTTAAGCCCCTTTTTTATAATTTTTATGTCGAGAGACATCGATAGCTGCCTCATGGAAAATTGCACACTAAGACAGCTGACGGATGATGCCGTTGTTTCAATTGTAGTGACTAGGGGCGAACAACCTGCAGGGTACCCTAGACAATTTGTCTACCTGGGCTGTAAAACTGGGTATCGAATTCTCCCCGGAGAAACTGAATTAGTTGTTTTTCTAGGAGCGTGATCTAGCACAGATACAGCTTCAACTCATGGGTAAAATAATAACGCAAAGTTTGTAAATACCTAGGGGTCTGGTTCGATTCTAAATGCACCTGGAAAATGACGTTAAGTATCTGCATCAGAAATGCCAGCAACAAATAAACTGTATGCGTACTATCACTGGAAAAATGGTGGGAGCCCACCCGGAAGATCTGATAAAGCTGTATCGTACGATTCTG
>JASCZW010014075.1:0-23804 GCA_034211315.2 Aedes japonicus | reverse complement strand
ATGCTGATGACATAAAGCTGTACTTAGAAATTAAGAACGATAATGAAATTAATGTTTTCACGATGATATTCAAGTTTTCCATGCATGGTTCTGTAAAAGTCTATTGAAACTAAATGTTAAAAAATGTAATCTTACAACGCATAGCAGAAAACAGAGCACGCCAAATGTTCATGTTATAATTAGGAACAGAAAGTGTACAAAAATGCGATAAAATGAGAGATTTAGGTATTATTCTAGACTCAAAACTAACGTTTGTGGATCATTATAACACGATAGTTCATAAAGCAGGCAATATGCTTAATTTTATAAAAGTTTCGGATACCACTTTTTAGATTCCATATACAATAAACACGCTTTATGTTGCTTATGTGCGGTCAATATTAGAATATTGTAGTATTGTTTGATCCCCTTATGTGAAAAAAACGAGAGAAAGAATAGAGTCAATCCAAAAACAGTTATATGCACTGCGTAAGCTACGTACGCATTACCTCGCGTAAGGCACGTTGTATGCTGATCAATATTGAAACTTTGAAAGAACGTAACGGATTACGCTAAGGTCTTGTTTGTTAATGATTTGGTATCACAACGTATTGACTCAACTGATCTTTTGTCAAAGCTAAATTTATATGCCCCACTCGACAATTACGCAATCGTAATCTATTCGCAGTAGATCGTCATCGTACAAATTATGCTAAATTTGGATCGCTGAACTACATGATGATTATATATAATCAGCATTGTGAAATGATTGACTTTCTGCGAAGTAATAGAACATAGGTATTTTTTTTTAAAAAGGATGTATCCATGTGAGAATTATTCATGTGACAAAATGATCGACTATTGTTTGACGTCAAGTAAACAAATAAACAAACAAAAGTATATATGTAAGTGAAACATAAAATGTAAGCACTAATGCAGCAAAAAAAAAAAGTTTGAAAGCTTGAAAAAGTTTTGTGAGAATGGGTGCTAAAATCGCCTTTCCCTTTGTAGTAGTACAGGAAAAATTCCATCCTCACCAGGACGACTTGAAGTGTTCAAAGAAGCCCACCGCCCAACTCCTGCTGTTGCAGACATGATGTTGGCCCTAAAGTACTCGGCATCATCCCTGTCCACGTAGTATATCAACAACAACTAGCGGAGTCGGTCTATTGTAACGACCTTGTCTTGACCGTGCAACTTTGATACACGGCCAGCATTCTAGCGAGGGCTTTCCGGCAGAAAAATACGCTACAATAATCCGGCAGCCAGTAAAACCGTAGTTACTGTCATTCATGACCACTCCAGCGCCAACTCGGTCTTTGTCTCATTGACCCGTCCGTGTGTTCGTGCGCGTACAGCATCGGCTGAGTTTATAAATTCCTTAAATCTTGGTAGTATGACGCTCTCGTTCTGTTCCCTGCTTTTATGTTGCTCCTTAGGGTCGTTATCTATTGGTGGTGGGCGAGTACTATTTCTTTATCGGTCGATCTTGAGAATTTCTGCTCACGGTTCGGACAGGACCATCCGAGTTGTTACCTAGAAGAAGATTCTTTGCTCTATGAACTACAGGATAGTCAAGCTTGCTTCTACGCTTTTCTCGATTAGTCGGACAGCTAACATACCTAAATGTTGAACCATTGCTAGCCGAAAGTGGAGCCAACAAGCCTCAGCCATCATACAAATAGTTGGGCTGGTTTGGAAGGCACCAGATGCTTGACGAGCGACGTCATTGTATATTGGCTCAAACGTTTTTTGCATAGCATCGAAGTTAATGCTAGTGAGTCCTAATCCGGAATAGAATTTGGAGATAATAAGGGCTGTTCCTATTTTCAATAAACTAGATCGGCTAGTTCTTTTCAGGCGATATCCGAGTATGAGTAGATTGTTCATTTGCTTGCGACAGCTTTGTTTAACATACTCAAGGTGTTTCAGAAGCACTATTGTAACAAATGCATCTTGATTGTGGGACTGCTTTAGCTTTCACCATAAGGATGACATCATCTGCATATAGTAGGATCTCAGTTTCAGCTGGAATGGCGTCGAAGGCGCTACCAGGAACAGCGTCACAGATAGAGTTGAGTCTTCTCAGGCTTGAGAGGAAACCATTGGTAGCTACTCGAAAGAATCTATCGCAGAGAAAGCTGGACAAGATGTTCATCATTCTCCCTGATATCCTCCAATTTGTCAAAAGGCGCAGTATTTCCGGTCTGTATGTTGAAATGTCAAGAGATATGATTACAACATGTTCGTCTTTGCGGAGGCTAATTAAAGATTCCAGTTTGGCAAAGTGAGAGTTTTCACCTTTACCGGCACGGAGATCCATATCGCAACGCATCACGGAGTTTCTCACCAAGGTCTTTACGTTAGAGACGACAAGAAAAACTTGAGTGATCTCAGACGTTGCGAATCAAAACAAACCCAAAAAAGAGAGAGTTCCTCTCCCATCAAAACAGAGTGCACACAATATATCGCTAGAATAACTATCACGAAGCCATCAGTGGTACATGAGCGCCATTTCTTACCTTCAAAAACCTCTACCTGTCAAATTTGGCTCCATTTACTTAATTAGCTCTCGAGTTATGTAGAAGCTTTTGTTTCATTTGTATGAGAGCACCACCCCCCAACCTAACAAAGAGAGGGAGGGGTCTCGAGCTATCGTAGAAACATTTTTGCGCTTTAAAATCCCCGCACGTGCCAAATTTGATTCCATTTTGCTTTATTAGATCTAGAGTTATGAAGAAATTACGGTTACCATTTGTATGACAGCACTCCTTCTAGGAAAAGGGAGAGGGTCTCAAACCACCATAAAAACATTTTTCTCACTCCAGAAAACCCCACATGCCAAATTTGGCTCCGTTTGCTTGATTAGTTCTTGAGATATCCAGAAACTTCTGTTTCATTTGGACGAGAGCCTCCCTTTTTAGAGAGGGGAGGGTTCTCTGACTACCACAGAAACATTGCTTGCCTCCAAAAACTTCCGCATACTAAATTTGGGTTCCTTTGCTTGATCAGTTCTCGAGTTATGTCGAAATTTGTGCTTCACTTGTATGAGAGCTCCCCTTTCCAGAGAAGGGAGGGATTTCAAACCATCATAAAAACCTTCCGGTGTCCAAGACGAATTCAACAAAGCAAAAATCTTGCCAAACGGTCCTTCCGCTCGCGAGTTAAATCGTGACAAAGGAAACCCCAACTCATTTTATGTTATAAAAGAAGATAAAGAGGTGTCCACGATGAAATTGCCACACACAAAATTGATTCGCAAAATTCGAGTTTTCATCCGATTGCCATCAAATTTTCAGGGATTGAGAAATAACTATTAAACTTCATTTTACCATTTTACTCGTATTTTATTTACAGTCCATACGCAAATGCCCGCACCTTGGCCTTAACCCCGGCCATAAGATTCTGCACAACCTGTGAATCAACCGTTTTTTGCATGTAAACCCATACTTTCTTCCAGTTCCTCGACTGTCTTCACTACCTTAGGTCGTTTAAGAAGGTGCTGCTTCATAATCGCCCAGTACTTCTCGATGGGGCGGAGCTCCGAGGTGTTGGGAGGGTTGAACATTTTCGGCACGAAATTGACCTTATTGTCCGCATACCACTTCAGCACGTCCTTGGAGTAGTGGCATGAGGCCAAATCCGGCCAGAAGATTGTTGGGACGTTGTGGGCCTTCAGGAGAGGAAGCAGCCGCTTCTGGAGGCACTCTTTTATGTACACCTGTCCGTTCATCGTGTCCTGGGTCACGAAAGGTGCACTCCGCTTCCCGCACGTGCAGATGGCTTGCCAAACCAGGAATTTCTTCGCAAATTTGGACATCTTCTGAGTGCGGACATGCTCCGGAACGCTGAACTTATCCTTGGCCGTGAAAAACAGGTTGCCGGGGATCTGTTTGAAGTCGGCCTTCACATATGTTTCGTCGTCCATGATGCAGCATTCAACTTTCGTCAGCATGTTGAGGTACAACTTCCTGGCACGGGTTTTGGCGGACTTGTTCTGCTTCTCGTCGCGATTAGGGGCCTTTTGTACCTTGAACGTTCGAAGCCCAGCCTTAGTTTTGGCCTTCTGGACAAAACTTCGGCTTAGAGTGCAGCTTCTTAGCCACATCCCGAACGGAGGCGTTCGGATTTCGGTTGAAGGCCCCAACTACGCGGTTGTGATTTTTGGTGTTGTACGGAATACTTTTTCCTTCACTTCTGGGCTTCCGATCGGTGGTCAACCGTTCCTCGAACCGCTTAATCACTCACGACACCGTGGAATTCGCGATTCCCAACGTTTTAGCGATGGAACGATGCGAGAGATCCTTGTTCTCGTGATGAATGCGCAAGATTTTATCACGCACGAGCTGTTCTTTCGACTCCATTTCCGCGAGTTTTGATCACAGGACTTTAAAACTTGCAGGATGTAAATTATGCACTATGAACTAAATCCACCCAAATTTTCATTAAATTCTACCCAACGGTTAAAATTTTTCATAGTGTGCAAATTTCATCGTGGACACCCTTTAATTCTCGAGTTATGTAGAAATTTGTACTTCATTTGTATAGGAGTCCCCTTTTCCTAAGAGAGAAGCTGTCTCAAATCACCATAGAAACACTTTTGTTCTTAAAAAACCTCCACCTGTCATATTGGTTCCATTTGCTTAACCATTTTTAAAATTATGCAGAAATTTATGTTTCATTTGTATGAAAGCTAATACCCCCTTTTCTTTCAAAGGATGGAGGTGTTTTAAACCACCATTGAAAAATTTTTTGCTTTCATTTGCTGGGGTTCCTTTTGCTTTATTAGTTCTTGAGTTATGCCAAAACTACCATTGAAATATTTCTTGCCTTCAAAGACTTTCACATGCCAAAATTGGTTCCATTTGCTTAGTTGGTTCTCGAGTAATGCAGAAATTTGTGTTTTTAATTTGTATGGGAGCTCCCGTTCACAGAGATGGGAGGGGTCTCATGTTATCATTAGAACCTTTCCCGGCTTACTTAACTGCTGCATATAAATTTTCACGCTGATCAGTTCAGTAGTCTCCGAGTCTATAAGGTCCAGACAGACAGAAATTCCTTTTATATACTAGTATAGGCATGTATGGTACTAGTACAGATACCCGGTGCGAGCCTTGCTACACGCATGTAACTAAAGAATGAAAATTTATTAGAATTTGGCTCGTTTATGGTTTTCTTTTTGAATGAATCTGGTAAAAATATTTTCGTTTGCTAATGTAGTGATATTATTTGCAAAAACAGGATGGTTTGTGTTTTTAAATTAACCCTTGGATCAGTGGTTTCTATCAGTTTTTCATTCTGCGTAGAAACATTTCATGGACAAAATATTTACCATCAATCTACGCCGTATCTTGTCAGATGGAACGTAATTTTCTCATTCTTGACTAAGAAAAGGTCAAACTTCTATCAGAACATGCTGGTTACCCGAGAAATACACATTTTGTATTTTAGTTGAGTGGATAGTTCTCATTTTTGGTTCAAATTTCTGTTTCATTTGTTTGAGAGCCCCCCTCCCTACAGAGGAAAGGGGTCTCAAACCATCTAAATACACCCACACGCCAGATATGGTTCCATTTACTTGATACTCAAGTTTTGCAAAAATTTGTGTTTCATTTGCATGGGAGTCCACCCCCCACGGGGTCCACGGGGAAGGAGCTTCGAACCATCATAAGAACCTTCTCTGGTCTCAAAACCCCTACAGATAAATTTTCATAACAGTAGGTATGATTCTCGTTTGGTTGACATTTGTGTCGTAGTCCCTGCGAGAGCCCACCCCTTCCAGAGAGGGATGGAGTCTTAAACCGCTATAGAAACATTTCTTGCCTTCAAAAACTCGCCTATACCAAATTTGGTTCCATTTGCTTGATTGGTTCTCGAGTTATGCTGAAATTTGTATTTCATTGGTGTGGGAGCCCCCCTTTCCAGGGAAAGGAGGGTTCTTTTAATATCATTAGAGCTTTTTGAATGTAAGCATAAATAATTACCTGCCATGGCAAATTTATCAAAAGCAATTATCTGTCTTAGCTTATTTTTATCACTATAAGAAAACAATTTTTTTTTTTAATAGCTCCTCTAAACAGTCTAAATATAACCTTATATATCTTTTCAACTGTTTCATTTTAATCTTCGTTTGACGTTAACACACTACTGCCATCTGTTCAGGTTAGTCATCCATCACAGTGTGTTCAACAGATGGCGCAGGTGTGTTAGTGACCATGATTTGTAGTGAAAAATGTTCTATGTGTTATGTCTTTTTGTCTGTGATATGAATGTTAATAAACTAACGGAGATGGATTAATATAAAAATATGAACATTATCATATAAACTCGAGTTGTTACTGTCTTTGGTGATAATTTTTGATGCTGCTGATCGAAAATTATGCAGAAAAAATGAAAAACCTCCAAATTAAAAAAAAAAAATCTCTAGTGGGGACAAAAGGGGACAAACAAATTTGAATAGATCTTGTAGATGGAAGTTTGTACTTTTAGTTCACGTACTTTGTGTTTGCAAATATTTGCAAATAAAGGAATAAGATATCTTGTAAAACCGTATATTATTTTACACTTCATCCCCTATAACTTTTCTAATACAATAACTAGCAACTATCTTGTCTCTTCAAAAATGTGCGTCATTTTATATTCTAAAAGTCATCTTTGTAGACTTTTCAAAT
Source organism: Aedes japonicus (assembly GCA_034211315.2). Taxonomy (NCBI): domain Eukaryota; kingdom Metazoa; phylum Arthropoda; class Insecta; order Diptera; family Culicidae; genus Aedes; species Aedes japonicus. Next base: position 17,154 of record JASCZW010014075.1, on the reverse strand, counting down.
TCAAATTTAAATAAAAAAGTAACAGCAAAAAAACTGTTTTTTTTTTCAAGTCCCACCCTAAGGAAAGTTAGAAAAAGTGATATAAAACGATACGTAAATGAGATAGAATTAAAAAAATTTCACTAAAGTTTCATTAAATAAAAATATCTACAATTCTGTTCAAGCAAAAAATCCTCTAAACCATAAGAATAACAAGTTGAAATTTGTATTATGAACATAATAGGACCACCCTATTCACAACCCAAACCTAAAGATCGTATTTTAAAAATCAAATCTCCTGACGACATCATCTGTCTAAAGTTAATGGTTTTCGAGTTATCGATTTTTGTCGTGAAATTTGTCAATTCAGACCTTAGAGCCTTGTAGCAAACTTGTAACACACTGGTTGAAGCCACTGATTTGTGCAGTTCAATGAAATCACAATCAAGTTGCTGGCAGTTTCTTCCCTGACAGTACTTATGATTCCCGATGCAGACTTAAAAGGTTTTGTTCTTGATGAATTTTTGGACTAAATAGAGCATGTTGTCGGTGCTATCAAGATTAGCTCGCTTTGTTACAAAATTTCCTAAAGTTTTCTTGGAAACATATTATGGAATCCTATGAAAATTATTTCTCATATGACATGAAGATTTGATTCAATGCATTGGAAACGAGCCACCTCAACTTGAGCCAAAAAGCTCCACACTTTTCGCCACACGAAGCTTTCAAACCAAAACACACTCACACATCCCAACAACTAACCGATGCACTGCGCAGCGATCGCAACCCGACGCCACTCGGACTGTTTACATTCCAACCACCCATCGGGGCCAGTCAGTTCTCTCCGAGAGTTGTTCGAGTGCGGATCGTCGTCAGATCGCGGTTGATCATCGTCCGATCGTACTTGCGGCGTGTGGATTTATCCCCCCATTCCGGTTTTCACCTGTGTGCAATTCGGTGGCAAAGCAGTCGGTGTGTTTTTTATTTGCTCAGCGCAGTTTCGCGGTTCGGCTTTCGTAACGGCGCGCCTAGAAAGATCACATAGATCACACACAATTCAGCGGTGCAGTTTCGGGTTCGTCGTTCCTAAAAACCCGAGCAAGTCGCTGCGTTTAGGTGTTTTCGCCCAAGCAAGGGTTGCGGTGTTGTTGTCTTTTCCGTGAGAGTGTGTACGATCGAAGTGTTTGTGGTTGCTAATTGAACAAGTGTTTTCGTTTCGTCGCCACGAATGTTTGGCGGCTGATCGATCGACTTTGAGAGTTTGTTTTTCCGGCATCGAGGGATTTCAAAACGAATTTCGATTGTTTTCTTCCTAGCCCGTGCGATTGGCGGCGATTAATTAGTGCGAAAAGACGGGGGCCGATAGCGCGTCCGTTGATTGAGTGCCGAAAAATCATTTCCGGCAGTTTATGACCCGTATCAGTGCTAGGTGGTTTGTGCAAAGTGCGAATTGCTGCTAGAACCGGTGCTTTTGTGTGTGAGTGTGCGAGCGCGTTTGCGCGTGTCATTAAGTCTAGGAAGTTTGAAGCCAAGAACGTCGAGCTGGTTGAGTGTACTTCCACAGCCATTAGGGGTGATTTTCAACGTCGCAAAAGAATGTTCGTGGAATAGTGATAAGGGCAGAGAGATCTTGCGTAAGTGGGTAGCGTCAATCCAACTCGAAGTGTAAGGAGTGAGGAAGGGCAAAGTTCGTGCAGTGACAAATAACACAGAAAAAGAGTGAGAGGATAGATTCCAGCTACCTGTTGCAGCAGCGGAGTCAGCGCGAGCAATCGAAACGGTATGTAAGCATCAATAGGATCGAATCTCAATTCATCGAGTGTGGGGTGGGGAGCAAAGGGGGGAATTCGTTCAATTAGTATTCCATAATTGTTGGAACCGTTGCAAATTTGGGGCATCGCAGCGCACGCATCGAGCGGCACAGGATTGGCACAGGAAAGGAGGTGCATGAAAATTAATCAGCATTTTATCGCAGATGGGTCGGTTTTCAGTGCCAATTAATTGGAAATTAAGTGCTCGCTGGTCGTGAAATTCCGCGGCACACGCTCGCATGTGGATTAGGGAAAGCGAACTATATTAGTTGGTTGGACGATGAGTGGAATAATTTGTCTTTGATCAACAGGGGGATTGGCGCGATTTGGTTTTGAATGACAGCGGTTCCATTTAGCGCGGTTGCACGCGAGCGAGTTGATGAATGTCAAATAAATCAACGAAATGATTAGCTCGCGATGGTGAAGATCGAAGTAGACCGTGCTTCTAAATTGACGTGTTTTGCAATTTTGCTCGTATTTTTAAGTCGTGAAGTAAACGTTAAACTTAAAATGGTTAGGAAGGTTTATCGGTGAGTTTTGTGACGGTTATTATAATAAACCGTATTATTATCATTTTGATGACTATTTGGACATTTTGTTCTTCACTACACATCCTAAAGCAGTTGCAAACAACAGTACGGAATCTTAGGTCAGTTTGTGACTATAAATTAAATCAACTTAATTAATTATTATTTTATATGCGCTAATCGTAAAATCAACTTTTTTTTTCACTAGAACGAGTGATTCTGGCATCATTCTTGCGTTGGTTTTGACAAGTGGTACAAGTTGAGGGTTTCTTTGTTGGCAGAGAGTTGCTTGTCGTTTCAGCAGTCAGTCATGAATAGGGATTGTATTTCGTTTACGAGAGTGTGCTGTGTAGAGGATCACTAAAAAAAATTGAATTTCTTGTGTGGATTCCGGTTGCACGATGCAGTGTGCGTTAGGTTGCGACAAAATAAGAGTGTCAGCCTAAGATTGTCACTTCCGAGTAACTATTTGGCTTCATTTTAGGTCCTATTGTAGCTGTACGGCGACTCTCGACGGTGAAATCACGTTTGTGTGGGATTTGCTATAAGCTTACTATTGCATAAATGAGTCTCCAAAAAGACATCCAGTATTCTCTAACTGTTGGTCACTGTTGCTTTTAAACAAGAGGAAATTCAACAAGGAGAGAGACCTGTGGAGGCTAGTGACGGGAATTATTGGCGGAAAACCAATTGGAGGTGTGGATGGCTCATTGTTCATGTTTTTCTGAATCACTGAACTGCTTAATAGTGATATGTTTGTGCTGAACTGTTGGCTTAAGACGATGGCTGGTTTTAGGGGGATGTTATTTAATTTTTTTTTGTTCAACCCAAGTAACAATTTTAGTTTCACTCCAGACGTACGGCACTCTACCCGGCTTTATTGATAAAACTACATTCATAACTGTTTTGTCTAACAACACCTCCTCTATGCTTTTTCGAAGCCCAAATTGGTACAAAGTAGTCCACAGACGGTTGTGAAAACAAGTCAATAAAACCTTTTATGAGACCTTAAAGATTTTGAAAATGTTCTAGTGAAAGATGTTATGATCAATTGAGAACCTTCAGAAAACTTATTGGCTGCCATGAAAATCAGCATACGGCTAAATAGTCACAGCGGTCAATTTTCACTGTGATATCATGGTTAGTTTTTGCTGTTCTGCTTTGTTCGAAGAGCAGCTCTGAATCGCTTAGCAGGTAAATAATATCTAAGAAAAAAGTCCTAGTGTAGCGAGAATTTTTTTATGATAGCAAAATATCCATAACAAATTAAGTTTCTTACAGTTTAGCATGTTCAAATTCATATGCGCATTTAATTTGATGGCGAATATTGGTACGAAAAGAGCCGAAAATTAATGCGCTTCGGAAATTATGCGAGTTTGCAACAACAGAAGCAAAGTTAAAACAAATTTATTCGATAAATGAATCATGAATATCCTAAAAATTAATGGAATTGAATAAGGTTATCTAAAAAAATGTCGAAATTGGTCTCCGATCATCGGTTCATTTTCATGACATTAAAAATTTAGTGCATATATTTTTCCACATTTCAATTATTTCTTACATTGCTATTTTGCGATTGGAAAATATCACATTTTTACTAATAGGCAAATTTATCTTCGCAATGACTACTATTAATCTATTTGTTTATTTTTTTTATGACCTTGGAGATCCTGCAGTCGTGATCGAGGTGATGTGATAGGGGTGATTCATTAGAAGGCATCTGTTAAGTACAACAAGGCTTCAACTATTTTGGAGCTTCTGGTCAAAGCAACAGGCTTTGATTTTTAAATTAATCGCCCAGCATATCTTCCCATATCAACTGAGAACTAACTCTTACAATCCATACAATGTGAGATCTATCGGAAGAGAGTCTCCAAAGAGTCTATATTCAAAATCGTACACTGGGGATGTCCAATATATGTTTTCATTCGACATGTACAAGGTACTATATTATAGATGATATATATTTATAATAGATAAGTTATGCTTTAATTGTTATTTACGTAGCTCCATTGCTCGAATCTGAAAATAAAAATACATAATGAATATGGTGTTAGTTATGTTGTTGTTTGGTTAAAATTTGTGTTTCGTTTGTATGATAGTCTTCCTTAAGGAAAAGGGAGGATTTTCGAACCACCATAGAATCGTTTCTAGCCTTCAACAACCTCTACATCTCAAATTTGGTCCCATTTGCTTGACTAGTTCTCGAGTTATGCAGAAATTGGTGCTTCATTTATATTGTAGCCCCCCTTTAAGAAGAAGGAGGGGTTTCAAACCACCATAGAAATATTTTTTGCCTGTGAAATCCTCTTCTTTTAGCATTTCAAGCTCTTAGCTTAGTGTTTTAAATGCACTTCCACAGTTATTAATTGAGAACTTTCGATGCCAGGTACCATTTTTGCATTAGTATGATTGTATGGCAACTACACTCATACCCTATGTCCTATTCATTACGAAAAATTCCTAAAACATACCAGGAATCGAACCCTGTCAGCTCCAGCATGGTATTGCTTTGTAGCTACGCCTTTACCGACTGAGCTAAGGGAGACCTCTAAAAACCTCCACAAGCCTAATTTGGTTTAATTCCCTTCAACACTTTTCTGAGTTATGAGGAAATATATGTTTCATTTGCATGAGAGCCCTCACCACCCCAACCACACCCATTCTAGAAATGGAGGGGTTACAAACCACCATACACCACCAACATATCTGAGGTTCGATTTATCTACAATTTGTGTAGGTTCTCATAAACGTGACTAAAATATGAAAGGTTTCAGCGGTGCTGCGGATGGAGGGTAATCCTTGCTGGTTCTGGTCGGATTCAACAGTCACGCTCCATTGGATTCAGGCACCACCCAATAAATACTTGGCAGACCTTCATCGGAAATCAAACGTCCGAAATTCAACACCTGACACACGGCAGCACTTGGAATCACGTGAAAGGAACTGAGAACCCGGCGGACCTCATTTCCCGTGGAATGCTTCTCCAATGCTATCTGGAGAGACGGGCCTCCATGGTTGTCTGAAGAGGAAACAAATTGGCCAAAACATCCAAAAGGAACCCCACCAGAAGATCTACTCGAAAGGCGAAAAATGTCATTTCTGGTACAGCAACCAACGGAGCCCAATTTTTGGTTTCACCGTTACTCATCCTTCTGGCGATTGGTTCGGATCACGGCTTTGGTACTTCGTTTTTTGAACCGTTGTCGCCACAAACCTTACCCCTATCCTCACTTATTTGCCGCGGTGCGAAGATTGCTCAGCAGAAAATGTTCGTCGATAGGTTGAAGGACCTAACCAAAATACGATCTGTATTCAGCAAATCATCGTTGAAACTACTCGATCCATTCCTCGACGAAAAAGGCATCATTCGAGTCGGCGGCCGCCTCAAACACTCCGAAGAGAAGTACCGGACCAAGCATCCTATCATCCTTCCTAAATTACACCCACTCACACGCCTCATCACGAAACATTACCACGAATTCTGCATGCACTCTGGTCCTCGCATGACTCTTGCTACAATGCATCAGGAGTTCTGGCCAGTGAACGGAAAAGCCATCGCTAATTATGTGTGTCATACGTGTCCGCAATGCTTCCGCCTAAACCCTATCCCTGTCTCGCAACCCGTCGGTCAACTACCGAAACCTCGCACCACACCAAGCAGAGCCTTTACCGTAGTTGGAGTGGACTACTGTGGGCCTGTCTACTTAAAACCAGCGCATCGACGAGCAGCACCACGCAAGGCATACATCGCTGTGTTTGTCTGCTTCGCATCCAAGGCCGTACATCTCGAGTTGGTTTGCGATCTGTCTACCGAGGCCTTCATTGCAGCTTTGCGTCGCTTCATCGCTCATCATGGCATACCAGCTGAGATCCATTCGGATAACGGAACGAATTTCCAAGGCGCGAGCAACACATTAGCTGAGCTGTATCGGCTTTTGGCTGCCAAACGCACCCGGGAAGCAATCGTCGAAGAATGCAGCATGCACCGGATCCAGTGGCACTTTATTCCCCCGAGAGCACCTTCTTTCGGCGGCCTATGGGAGGCAGCTGTAAAAACGGCTAAAACATCGCTGGCGAGAACCCTTGGTAACACCCAGCTTTCTTTCGAGGACTACGCGATGATACTTGCTCAAATTCAGGCGAATATGAACAGCCGGCCTCTTACGTCGTTATCGTGCGATCCCACTGAGCTGGATGTCTTCACTCCTGGTCATTTTCTCATCGGAACGTCGCTTCTCAGCCTTCCAGAGCCGAACTACACCAGCATTCCATCCAACCGGCTCAACCACTATCAGCAGTTACAGAAATTGATCCAGCAGCATTGGGACCGTTCGCGGAAGGAATATCTCACGGAACTTAACCAGCAACGCGAGAAATCGAAAACGCCGATGGATATCCGTATAGGCCAGATTGTATTCGTCCAGGAAGATGGGAAACTATCCATTTCCTGGCCCCTCGTGCGAATCGAACAAACGCATCCCAGAGCAGACGGAGTGGTACGAGTGGTAACTTTGAGGACTGCCAGTGGAATTTACAAACGGCCTGTTTCGCGAATTTTCCCTCTCCTTCCAGACCAGCAGCCAACCAGTTTGCCAATCCTCGAACCGAACGACACATTAGGGACCGAATTAGCTAAAACGAAAAGAAATGAATTAGTAACTTAATCTAACAAATTTACCAGACATTTTGCTCAACGCTTCTCGTGTCTATCCTGATTGTTGTTTTCCTTATAAATTTGAGCTGTCAAATTCAGGTGGCCGGCTATGTTGATTCTCGGCAGGGATGCCAGATATTTTTTTCAAATGTCTGTGATAAAAATTTGAAATGTCTGGAAATGTCTATAAAAGTCTGTAATTTTTTTTTACAAAATCAGACGTCTTTCAACGAAAAGACGTAATAAAAGAGCAAGTGATGTCATTTTCGCTATATGTGTGATTATGTAAACAATTCTGCATCTATTTCATGGAATGTATGCAACCTTCTATTATTGTTTCATTTTTATAAAGTGACGCTGAAGCTAGAAGCCTTCACATAGATGACACTATTTTCTAAAGTTTTTTTTCCCTGCAACGATCTTTCCAGTTTTGTATTTTAAAATCAAAATTTAGTTTTAATTTGATAAATTTAACAGACTTTGTTTTTATTCAACAATAACCATTGAACTATAATGAATAACAGAGAAAATTTTCCGTTACATAAATTATAAAGTTGAGTTCAAAATTTTCATGTTTATTTCATTAGTAGAAAAACAATACAATGACAGTAAAAAGGATTTTTTTGTAGATTAAGTTGAGCGGCTGTCATTTCCGATTTAAACATTTGTGTTTTTATTTGTTAAGGAGTCCCCTACTTTCAGGGAAGGGAGGGGTCTCTTAGTATCATAAGAAACTTCCCCACTCCAAAAAACCCTCCATAAAATTGATGATTTTTTATATACTTCTCAGCTAATCTTCAAGGAAATTTTCTTACTGATCAAATCTTCCAAACGAGGTGCGATGGAAAGTGAGGAATTGTAATTTTTGCATGAGTATGGGTCGCCATAGTATGATGCGAACGGTTTGGCAGATGGTGTGATATTTTAATATGATGTCATGCGTGATGACCCAACAAACATCAATGCTGAATAACTGTTTGTACAAACAAATTTGGAGAAGTTGTTCAGCTTTTTCTGCTAGAAAGCTGAATAACTTCTCCAAATTTGTTGGAACAAGCGGTTATTCGACACACTTCGACGTTTGTTGGGACATCCAGACCGATTGCAGGCAATAAAAAATCTTAACAATATTTGTTCATGCAAAGAACAAGATTAAACTATTTGAAAACAATATCATAAATTTTTGGTTATATGTATATCTTACATTCAAAATAGAGTTTTGACTATACAGCAAATGGTTTATCCTTATGCGGGTAATATTTAGGGAACGTCCATTAATTATGTCAGGCAAAAAGTGGCTTTTTGAAATTTACAAAATAATTCAAATGTCTGTAAAAGTCTGCAACACAAATAAAATGTCTGCTAAATGTCTGCATCGTTAAAAAAGTCTGCAACAAGAACGAAAAGTTACAGACATGTCTGTGAATATGGCATCCCTGATTCTCGGTATGAAAAATACTATAGTAGATAGAGTAGCAGGGTAGGCGTCGTTGAAAGCTCGCATGTATATGTGTTGTTGTTGCCTGTGCTGAACAACTGCAGTATATTTTCGGAAGCATAAGAAAAGCTCCGAATGTACCGAGAACGTACAAAATGACCGTTGCGATTCCGAATATTATAAAAGAGATATCACCTATTATACGTTTGAATAGTAAAAACTAGTCTTTTCGCAACAACGGTTTGGCGCGCGGCCGGTCACCGTAAATCAATTATAAGTAGTTAGTAGTTAGTGTAATAAATGTAGTAAGTCGTCCAATAAAATCATTGTTTAAGTGTAATAAGTGTTCAAGCGAATAAAATTCTGTGAAAGTGTACGAAAAGCTTAATCGTGTACAATAAAGGAAACTGTTAGAAGATTGTGCTTATTTCGATCGAAGAACACAACAACTCATCGGCTACAGGGAGAATCCGATTCTTTCCCCTGGACATTTTGCATTTCGTCGGATTTGGTATAAGAGCGCTATTTCTGGGGATCACAACACCCATTGACACCTCTTGGTGCCATAATAAAATCAAATTGATTTCCAGTGGCTTTCATAAAACTTTAATAAAACTTTATAAAGCTAGTTGCTTTTGTAAATGTTAGTTGGGAAGGGAGGTTTTTTTTGGGAAGTTCAAGACATCCTTTGTCAAACTTCAGGACGGTTGGGTCCTCCTTAGCTCAGTCGGTAAAGCGCAGCTACAAAACAATGCTGGAAATGGCTGGGTTTGATTGCCAGTCTGGTCTAGGAACTTTTCGTTAAGGAAAATTACTCGATTCCATGGGCAAAGGGTATGATTGTACTTGCCACACAATCATACTAATGCAAAAATATTACCTGGCATCGAAAACTCGCAACTAAGAACTGTGGAAATGCATTTAGAACACTAAGTTTACATCATGCAATAAGCGAATTGTGAAAGCAATAAGCTTGTGATGCTAAAGAAGAAGACATCCGTTGTTTAGTCCTTAAAATAAATCTTTAGTTATGTAGAACATCGATAATTATCTGGTCGCCAGAGATTTTAAGACTCGGAGCTCCATGCCAGTTTCCCAAAACCACTAAAAATCATATTTTGACTCTATGCTATTAGCATTTTTCTTCACAAATCTAATCTAATCTAATCTCACACTAACGCAGCCAATTCTTGAAAGCATCCTGGATAGTAATAGTTTCTTGAATACATCATTTTTCTTGTCATCGGCCAGGCCAACTGCGTAGTATGTGCTGCAGAGAGGATTCCAAGAAATAGTGCGATTCCAGAAAGATCTAAAATCGCTCTACTACTTTGAATCAACAAACGGAAGAAAGCGTGGACCTCCCGTACCAAACTCTGCCATGTAGAGTTAAACAGTGTGATAATTTGTACTTTATCGTTGGGAGCATATGAAGCTAGAAGGTAAGTTTATGCTCCTTTTGGACGTGGGTGAACTTTTGGCATTTGAACCAAAAGCCTGGCAAAAATTGCCAAGGTTATAGCACCTTACTCACTCGCTCACTGGAATTGAGATTAAAATTTAAAATTTACATCATAATACATATAGTTGTTGTTATAAAATAGTCTAACAATACAATATACACTGAGATTCTCTCTCTTTCTCTCTCTCTCTCTCACTCTTTCTCTCTTTCTATCTCTCTCCCCTCTCATTCTCCACCCAACATTCATATAAAGCTGGATCTGTTTGGGTTTTCAGAGTTGGAAAAATAAAAATGAAGGATGAAATTTTAATTCTCAGATGACTCCTTTTCTTTGACCCACAAGAGAGATGACTTCAATTCAAGAAACTATAAAAGCAAAGCTTACCGTTGTAGAGAAGAATTGTTCTATGGCCTCAAGGCCACTGGCCTCCCTAAGTGGACTCTCCGCGTCCTACTCCTTTAACAAAACCTTAGCCCTTAATTTCTTTTCATCATCTGTCCTGAGTCACACTTTACGAAGACCCTTGTCCAGTTCAAAAGTTCTGATCCCTAGCTAAATAACATGTTGTTTGAGTTAGTGCTCTGATCACGGCTGTCGTATAAAACGAAAATTTAAATTAAAGTATGTATTTGAATTGTCTGCACCTGAAATATCAGACCTATAATGAGTTACTCACAATCATGACCCAAACACTCATCCTTTTCGATAATGAAACAAACCATAAGATTATTAATTACGCCAACTGTAAGCTGCAAATACCTGATATTAATTATTTAGGAACACGACTAAAAGTGCAGTTTTCATTTGGTTGACAATTCTTTCAATTTGTTTATTTTCTTATTGTCATCGATTATAGACGTCAAATACATCTAGTATTTGACGTCTAATCGATGACAATTAGAAAAAAAATCAAATTGAAAGAATTGTCAAGCAAATACAAACTGCACTTTTAGTCGTTTTCCTAAATTAATATAAGGTATTTGCAGCTTGTTACAAGCTTCGTCTAAGAGTGAATTGCGGCTAAACCCGCCAGTATCAAACCTCTTTCAGTGCCTCGAAATAAACGTACTACGACGTGGCAGTATAAAGGAAGCAGATTGTGATACTATCACTGCTGATCATGTTCTTGGTCTCGCATGTGGCATTTTGCATGAGATTAGCCCTCTCACCTACGACAAGGTGACAACCAGGATCTTCGAGAGGGCGATTAGCATTTTTCTTCACAAATTGGCATCAAAAATCAAAATTTTGATATCTCTTGAGAACCACTCAAATATCTGCCTCAACTTAAATGTAAAAGCTTAATAAGTTTTTTTTTTTAAATTTCTCAAACTTTAACGAACAACTTTGCCGAGAAAAGTGTTTCGATCTGACTTTATTAGAAAAAGATATGACCTTTGAAAAGCAACATATTTTAGGAAAAAAACAGCAAAGTACAGTAAAGCCCCCGATATGCGCGGATTCCCTTGATGGTGGTCTCAAATCATAAATCGGCATTGACCTTCTTGGTTTCATAACATAATATCTCTTGATCCTTCGTACATAGGATGTTCCTTTCCTGAGCAAAGTTGTTCAGTAGATCAAGGCCTTCAGAATGTGAAACTGAAAAATTCAGAATCATCTTACTACGCGACGCTACACAGAAAAAAATAATTAAGTTTAACAAGCGCGTAAAACTTCGATTCGTTTAATTCCAAGCCAAAGGAGGCGTAAACAATGTTTGCAATCTTTCATACAAGAGGTTAGATTCAGGCGTTATCTCGCTTAAATTTACATGAAATATCCTATAGTGTTCTGCCAAATCTAGCATTCCCTTTATGTGCATTAGATAACGCAGAAAATTCAATGTTTCTTTTTATCTGTGTAGTGTGCATGTTTATAACCCGAATCGTGAGATCCTTGACATAAAGCAAATTGGCGTCTTTCACAAAGATGTTTGATTTATTAAGGCCTTTTGGATGGTGTCAAATTTAGTTCAGAACTTATTCGCTACGTGGCGCTAGTATACATGTGAACTTGTATTTTGAGATCTAGATCATGTATCAATTTACTGTTTTCAGGAAAGTAGTAAAATTATGAGCTTCCAAACTCTCGACTCAAACGTCCAGAATTATCTCATACCGTGGCGCTAGTGTGCATGTCAAATTAATGCGTAATATGGATCTCGAGATTACTAAAATATAGCAAGATGGCTTCTTCGGAAGAGATATTCGAAGGGTCAGGGCTTTTTGAATGGTGTACACATTAGATCGGAGTTCGTCCGCTACGTGGTGCTGGTGTTCATGTGAACTTTTGGTAATATCTGTATTTTGATGTCTAGATCATGTATGAATTCCATACTGTATGTTAACCATGGTCTTCTCGATTCAGAATGATTTCACTGACGCTGGTCTGCCTGTGAACTATGACAACTTTGGGTTATTTCTTCAGAGAAGTTCTTTGCAAAACTTCGGGTTTTTCCTTCAGAGAGCTTCATGGTAGTTCTTCAGAGAACTTCAGGGATTTTTCAGGGAAATTTATGGAAGTTTTTAAGTGAAAATTATGGAAGTTATTATGATTACTTCTTGGAAGTTCTACAGCGAGTTTAATGGAAGTTGTTCAGAAAACATCTGCAAAGAACTTAAGTAAAGTTCTCCAAGAAACTTCAGGGAGCACACATGTATATTGATCCTTAAATGGTAAAAGCACGCCACGCCACGCTATATGACCAATCGAGCAAACTTCATGGTCGTAAATTGGAATGAAATTTGGCACATGCTTTCGGTGTCGGAGATTGATCATTTTCCACTATATGATGTATGATATGTACTACCACCGATTGTTGCATGGAAGCTAAGTCCGACAGCAATGGGCTCTCCTCTCTGTTATATTTGATCAAGCTTTAATAACCACTGATTATCCTCATTATGCCATTGTATGAAGGACCAAAAACGGTTTTGGTGGATTGATAGGCAACATCACTTATACGTATCTATAGGGATATAAAGATTCTCCTCTCAACAACAAGATTGAACAATTGGTCATAAGAGCAAGCTATCCAACATGAGGATGTCCCATTGAGCTGGGAGAAGAGTCCGCCTTGTATTCACAAACTGTTAGCAATGGAGAGTTGGTATTCCCACTCTTCCCATCCTGAGTTCTTCAATCGGGTGCCCTGATGGTCCCTTCCATTCCCATAAATTATTGATATATTACTGTACATATTTAAAAATTTAAATGAAAAATACTGCAATCATTCGTATCTATTATATACTAACTGGCCCGGCAGACGTTGTCCTGCTTACAATTAAACTGCTTATTGGAGAAAGTATTAGCTCGAATTCATTAGCTGAGTGAATCTCCCATGAAATAAATCTGTAGAAATTTATAGTCTGCGTCCGTCGGTGGCAACAATGAACTCGATTTTTGGTAAATTTGACCTGTAACGTAGACGGTTCCACAATTTCATATAAAATGAAGCCGTAGGAGTTTCACGCAGTTGTTATTGAACTTTTCGAAAAGGTCAAACTGTTTAAGTGATTGCAAAGACCTTGAGTATGGCAAAATCCCAACAGCTTAGAACGCTAGATGACCGCGTAGGGAGAGGTAAAAAGCGCACCGTTTGGAACTCAGAAATGCGCGTGATTATCCGGCGACGAATCAAGCGAAATTCTTCGATTTCCATCCGAAAGTTGGTGAAATCATTGAAAATTTCCAAATCTTTCGTTGCAGCCATAGTTCACGACGATTTGAAGCTTCAGTGATATAAAATGTGAAAGAATCACTACTTGAATGACACCATGAAAGCAAACCGCTTATCCGAGGACTGCTATCGGTCAGTGCTGTTCACTGATGAAAAGGTTTTCACAATCGAGCAGCATCACAACCACCAAAATGATCGGCCGTTGCTTCCTGCTGCTTCCAAAAATCATGGAAGTATTTCAAGGAATGATCATCTCGCTCCTGTTATAGTTTGGGCTGGAATCTTCATCAATCATTGGGGGTGAACGTGAATGAAGCGGCATATCAGATGCTACTAACTGACACAATAGCTTCTTGGGCATCGCAGCATTTCGGCAAAAATGAATGGATTTTCCGACAAGACTAGGCGCCCGCTCATGGAGCAAAAAAGACTATTAGTGTTTGCGAACGCTTTTTCCCAAGCTTTTTAACTAAAGATTTGAATCCGATGGATCATTTGGTTTGGTCTATCCTGGAGTCAAGAGCCTGCAGTTCACCACATAAATCACTAGAACATCTAAAATCGTCTCTTTTCTAGGTTTGGGAACAAATATCTGTCGAAGAACTCGCGTCCACGAGTTCTAAACAATGCATATTGATTTCTTAATCCAACAATAAAAGATGGTTTTGTTGTACGGATAATGTTTGGACACCCTGTAGTTATTGCTCCTTAAATAGGAAAGCACGGATGATTCAATTGAAGTGTGAAGACAAACGGACATAAAAAAAACAATCAGTTCAATCAATAAAACAATATCATCAAATATTATGATATTGTGAGTTATGAAAAAGTAATGACAAAAATTGAACTGTAAAATCAAACAGTAGCCAAATGGCACACAGCGCTGCATCAGCTCAGATTTGGTAAAACGTCCATTTGCAAACCGGAAATGAAAGATACATTTAGTAATAAGTGCAAAAGCTTACCACAGATTCCGTTGCAGCTTCTTGTATTCAAGGCACTAGGTACTTATAAATCATAAGAGAAGAAAGGATCAGAATGATAATTGGACTTGTAAAAAATAATACTTAAAACTATATATCACCTATTATTTAAAAAAATTAAGATTATTTTTGTGTTGATATATAAATCACGAAAACATTATTAATGTTAAAAATGGAAAGGAAGATGATAAAGATGAATGGTAATGGTAATGAATAAACAATGACGCAATGATAAAATACATATATAGTGAAGAAATATTATAATATGAACTGAAAATGACATGTGTGCCGACTGCTGTTTTGTTGCAATGGCAGACAAATTTGCGCATCCATTATGAACCAGAAGATTTAGACAATGTATGACAGTCCTGAGAAATAAGAATAATTTTAAATTTTTAATTATTTTATAATACCTGATAACCTAGAAGACATCATGCAAAGGAAAGTAGATTCCAAATTTCGATATCCTGAAACAAATTTATATGCAACAATAATATATCATATCAAAACAACAATTTTGCCTTTATTTTTCATAATGTTATTCCATTCCATGTTATAAGGATGGATCTAAAGCAAGAATAATCCCAAAGCGCGCTGCAACTACGAAACTATTGTGAATAGTATAATTCTCAGTGTGTCCTCCAGGTACACGACCCTCTGTAGCAGGTGAAAAAACTACGTG
This sequence comes from Aedes japonicus, assembly GCA_034211315.2. NCBI lineage: Eukaryota > Metazoa > Arthropoda > Insecta > Diptera > Culicidae > Aedes > Aedes japonicus. The sequence goes on along the minus strand of JASCZW010014075.1, from coordinate 1,932 downwards.
GTGTGATATTTCCACGATGGAATTGACTCTCAGCTTCGGGTCTTGACCAAGCATCCCTTTACTGAGCTCTTGCGGCACTACAAGTCGGCCAGTTCAACGCAAGGGAGGCGCATGTTGTTCATTCTGTACATAAATGTAATGCATCAAGTCTTGCAATTTTCGGAATATCAAGCATTTTGCTGATATCGTGATATCGAGTTATTCATTACTGCTAAAAACCTCAACAAGGGCATTTCAATTTTGAATGTAAATTAACGTTCTCTCAGTAGTTGATGCACAGAGAGTGAAAATTGAATTGAACATAAGTGAAGCTAAATTTAACGCAATATCGCGGAACCGAGTAATTGAAGACGTCTCTCTTGAAATTGATGATGAGGTTATTTATAATTTCGAAAAATAGTTTACACATGTAGAAGTGTTTTCTGTTAGGCTTGAAGTCCAATAATCAGTTTTCACATGATTACATGATAGAGCATATGTTAGCTTAATTTGACAGATTCAATGCTCAGGCTGGCACCATCGAAAATAATCTCGAAATGCAAGTGAGAGGACGTCAAAACACACCAGTCTGTGGACTCAAAAATTATGTGTTCATTCAACGCATGAATCACGGTTATAACCAAAGTTTTTTTTTTTTTTTTAATTAGTCAAAGCTGTGAATTCCAACTGATTTTAGACTCTGATTCAGTGCCTTAAATTTTCATAAAATATCAATGAGAAGTGAAAATGATATTATCCCAGTGTAATGATTATGTTTACTTTCCCGGTTTTCATGGTTACCGCTGTCACTTCTATGCCAACTGAATTTTGTTTGCTGCAATGAATGAAGTCGGCTCTATGTGCGGGTCAAAATCTGCTGTCACTGTTGTTTTGATTATCAATCGGTAAGCATGAATTTCATTTGTATGAAATCTGAATTATCATCTCTTGTGATAGATTTTTCATTACTAGGTGATTTTGAATCCTAATCCAAACATGGAACAAACTCAGGGCCGTCATCATCGTCCCAGAGGAATAGATGCTAGCAATGTTGTGCAAGAATACCCTGGACTGGGCTACCCTTGCATTTTTTCCGATCCCGACGGGTAATTGATATTCATTGTGGTTGATTGAATTTCATTTCTGACATTTCGAAATTCGTTTTGAAAATGAACTTGTTTACACAAATGAATATCAAAACATTTTGAAAATTGAACGTTCATTCTTCTGGTTACGTTTGTTGTCATGAGTTATCATTTGATTTTCGCATGGAACTTATAGGTAGTCAATGTTATGGTGCCTGAAAATCCACGCTTTTGAATCCAAGGGGTTTCCAACATGCTTTGAAGTGACAAGTAATCAGAGATTACTTTTATTTCCGCAAAGTAATCATATAATCCTAGGTAATCACTATAATCAGAATTAATCATATTTGGCAGGCTCAATTGCATTAACTTTGCGGAGCCGTAAATTCATTCATTATTTTTATAAAGCAACTTAATACTTTTAGTAGAAGGACTTGGGCCGTTTACTCGCGGTTTACCTGGGAAACATTTGTTGGGGACGGATTGAAGAGATGAGCATGGAGATAGGATTCTATGGTTTCATCACATAGTTATCGCCAGCACCTTAACTTTGTGCGCTATGGCCAAGGCTCCATTTATTTGTTCGGCCGGTTGTTGTTACCATTGGGCGACGATGAGACTTCTCAAGATGTCGGAACAAAACAAACACAAACTAGTTAATAAAGAAAACAAAAAACACAAGCCGATAAAACTCTTATACTAGACATTTAGAGAAACACATAAATCGATTACGTCCAATTTAATAATTTAACCATGTTTTTTGGAGTATTTATATGGTCCATGTAATGTTCAATCGATATAGGTTCTTGCTGATGTATATCAATTAAACAAATTTCTTCATTTGGTTGATACCAGCAACCACCTGATT
>JASCZW010014074.1:0-23831 GCA_034211315.2 Aedes japonicus | reverse complement strand
AAATTTTGCAAATAGGGACATCGCGTCGCTGCACCTTTCATGCAAAATTTGGAGCTCCAGACCTTTTCATTACGTTTACGGCTACACCCTAATTGGGCAGAAATTGTTGACAATCTCCGCCCCCGGAGAAACCACCTCCGATCGACCCGATTTGGTGGTTAGGTATTTACGATTAAACTAGCCGCTTTGATGGATGAACCTGTGGAAAAATAACAAACTGGGACGATCGAAAGCCTACGTGTACTCGATCGAGTTCCAAAAGCGAGGACTTCCCCATGCGCACATTTTAATAACATTACCAGCGGAGGGACAAATTTACAACGGCTGAGCGGATTGATGCATTTGTAAGTGCGGAAATACCACCGACTACACAACCAAGTCTACGCGAAATTGTTTTGAGGTTCATGATGCATGGCCCATGCGGACCTTCTAATCCAAGAGCAGTATGTATGGAAAACGGTACGTGTAAAAGGAATTCTCAAACCTTTCACCCACACGACAACATTTGACTTCGCATGGGTATCCGTCATATCGTCGACGCACGATGGAATCCGTAACAGTACGCGGTAGTCAAATGCACAACTGCAACGTTGTTGCCGTATAATGCATTTTTGACCTTGCGGTACAATGCACATATTAATGTCGAGTGTGTACATCCTTACATGCAGTCAAATACATATACAAATATATCTATAAGGATTCGACTGCGCCAATGTCGCTATTACTGCAGTTAATCAGACGGAAGCTCAATACAATGAGATAACCAATTTCATTGACTGCCGATACGTGAGTGCCCCAGAAGCTATGTAGCGTCGACTAGAATCGAAAATGCACGCACGTTCTCATACGGTCACCAGACTGCCAGTTCATCTACCTAATCAGCAACGACTTATTTTTGAGGAAGGCCATGAAGCAGAAGCACTCGAAGAAGCCCAGTCCAATAGAACCAAGCTTGAAGCATGGTTCCAACTTAATAGTGAGGACCCTACTGCACGGCAATTTTTGTATACGGATATTCCACAAAATTATGTGTATAAGGAAAAAAAATGGGTGAAACGAATAAGAGCTGGACCTATGGTAGTTTCCAGCATGTACACTGTTAGCGCGAGAGACTAAGAACGCTTCTATCTACGTCTTTTATTGTTGCACGTAAAGGGTGCTACAAGCTTTGCAGCACTTCGGTCATATGATGATGTTGTTCACGTTACGTTCAAGGCAGCCGCTTCTTCAAGAGGACTCCTGGAATCTGATGAAGAATGGGACCGTTGCCTTAGAGAAGCTGCTGTATACGAAATGCCAAGACAGAGCTACGAGACACTTTTGCTTTCATCTGTATTTTTTGCCAACCATCCAGTGCCATTGATTTGTGGAATAAATACGTCAACTACATGGCTTTAGATTACATGAGGACTGACTCCAACGATTGTGCCATCAATAAAGCACTTCATGACATCGATGCACTTCTGAAGCAGCATGGATCATCGTGTCTACAACTTGGTCTGCCAATACCAACTGGATCCTCACCAGCTGTACCACAGCAGTATGATGTTGCAACAGAGACACGTAAGGGTGCAGACCAAATATCCATGCTCAACGAAAATCAGTCGGAAGCGTTCAACAAAATCATAGCTGCGGTAGAAGACGAGCACATTCAACAGCGATGCTTCTACGTTGATGGCCCAGGCGGTTCTGGAAAAACATTTCTCTATACAACATTAATGGCATTTGTCAGAGGTAAGCAATTATTGAGACCTTCCTTAGTGTATTGTTAGTGTGTAGCTGGTAGACGTGCTATTAAGCAAGACCACGCTGAAGGTGCCTGAGTTCGATTCCCGGTCGGTGCAGGAACTTTTCAGGTTGGAAAGTTTCTTCACTTCCCTGGGCATTAAGTGTCATCATGCTTGCTCCACTTTGTATACTCATGCGAAAATGATGACTGTTGAGCAGGCCCTGTCTCAGCGAGGATGTAGCGCCAGAAAGAAGAAGAAAGAAATTATTAGTTTTACCCGTAACCAGTAGAGTTGGAATGTAACTGTAATTGTTTATGCTTACAGGTGCTGGAAAAGTTGTTTTGCCATTTGCAACGACTGGAATTGCAGCGACACTTTTGGCAGGTAGTAGAACGGTTCATAGTGGTTTCAAGCTCCCCGTTCCGCATTTGGACACATCCGTTTCCTCGATGAGATTAACATCCCCCGAAGCTGCTGCTATTCGCGCAGCATCACTCATCATAATCGATGAAATCACGATGTTGTCAAAGTAAGGACTGAATTGCATAAACCGACTGTTACGAGACATAATGCTAAATCAGCAACCATTTGGTTGACATTTTTTTTAAGTTGGTGAAGATTTCCGCCAAACTTTGCCTGTTGTCATCAGAGGAACTCGAATTGATGTTTTTGAGTGTTGCATCAAGTCCAGCTCGCTATGGAAACACTTCCTACAGTTAAAATTGATAACCAACATGCGATGTAGGGGGCTGGATGCTCACAATGAATGGCTCCTTCAGGTTGGATCTGGAAACACTCATCAAGTGCCAAGTTTGAACGATGAGAATGTGCTCGAGATACCTCAACACATGGTAGCGACTGAGGATTTAATAAAATGTGTTTGGATCTGATGTTCAAGCAATGTCGGTTCAAGATTTGTCAAAGCGCATCATCGTGGCTCCGACAAATGCGCATACGCTGGCGATGAACCGGAAAATCATTGACATGATAAATGGAGAACCAACGGTTTATTATAGTGCAGATTCTGTTGTTACGGAGGACCCAAGCGATGCCACGAGGTATACTCCTGAATTCCCTCATGAACAAACGCCATCCGGAATGCCTCCGCATACCCTGGTACTGAAGAAGGAGTGAACGTCATGCTGTTACGAAGCTTGAATCCGCGAAAAGGGCTTTGCAATGGAACAAGACTGGTTATTGTGCAACTCGATAGAAGCACAATTACTGCGGGTTTTATCTCGGAGTGTAATCGCGGAGACGTTGTGATGATCCCAAGAATAGATTTGGCTCCAAGTGACTCTACATTACCGTTTATTCTACTATTCTACTATTCTATTGGCAATTTCCAATCATACCAGCATATGCTATTACGATCAATAAATCGCAAGGAAAGACATTTGATCATGTGGGAATTGATCTTCAGTCGACCGTATTTTTCGCATGGGGCAATCATACGTTGCTTTGTCACGATCTCGGAACCCTAATCAGGTAAAAGTTCACATCGAACCTAATTCACAGCAAGGAGATCTATTGAGGGATGGTCGTAAGTTTACACGCAATGTGGTCTTCACCGAAGTTTTTCAAATGTAAATATAAGGTGCATTGAATTCATCGAATAAAAAACTCTATTCAAAACGTAGAAAAATGTAATGCTATTCTTATTTAATCTACAAGCGTGAATAGCACATGAACCGTTTATATTGAAACACTTGCCACGGGCGCTACTGCGTCCACAAATAAACTAGTAATAAATATTGCTGTACTCAATTCCTCGTACGGTGGAACTTTATTTTCAGCGATTCAATTGCTGGAATTAGTATAAGCTAAAGCGCGATCTAATAATGAGCAAATCTTTTCAAATCAATCCGAATTGAATTGAATTCTTGAATTCTTTAATATTGAAGTGAGTAACAAAGTCCTCTATCACGTTGGTGATAGTTTCAATAACGATAGTAAGGTTTAAGAGGATTCAAATGCTTCCATTTCTCAAGTGTTGAAATGGTCGAATGGTAATAAGACCCAACTTGTTAGTTTGGAGTTCATGGTTCAAGCCTGGTTCATGAATACCTTTTTGAAAACCGATAAAAGTTTGTTCTACTATAGCCTTAAGTTTTTTGGCATATGATGATTGTCAAACATAAATTGGTGCATGTGAGCGGACGTGACGTTTGTTTTTTCGCTGCAAAACAGCAAATTGAAAATTATAAAAAATACTGATACTACAACTAACAGTAGTATCCAAAGGAGTTTTTGAAATTAACTGTGATGAAGCAATGTTTTGGAAGTCGACCGAACCAAAACCGGTCGCGTTCTATATTCGATAAAAAAAATAGTCGTTGTCGTTGAATTTTGTGGATCGTGAAAATAACATTCTATTAATGGTGAAAATTATTGCAGAGCTTACATTGACTGAGTGGAAAAACATTATCAAAAAGTCGCAAAGAACAAAACACGGAGAACAAAACGGTCCATTTTTTAACTTGGGCCAATTTTCTGTGGCTCATCGACCCAATTCGTATGTTTCTTCGATGGATGACTGTGTCAGTTCATGACTTCGCAGTGTTATGGAAATGGTTGTCTGCTCGCTTCTCATAAATGGTATACAGGATCCAGCATATTTAAGATGTTCATAGATGATCCAGACAACCTGGGCTATACAACATGTGGAATTGAAGGTCTAAATATGTTGATGTAGTTCAGGCCCAACCTTGGGTTTTACTTTACTTGGCAAGCTTCACCTCTGTCTCACTCTCATATACCGCTTTGACTTCGTAACGTTTGAAGTTTTCAATCGTAATGCAGAAAGTGTTTTAAATGTATATTATCCATTTCAGATTTTTGATTTATTCTCCAAAAATCTACAATTTTTGGTTTCACGTGAATAGCTAATCCACATTGGACCCATCGATCTCAGATCTGATGTTCAAACTCACGGTTTATTGAACAGATGCAGCTTCGAACGGAGATAATGGAAATCAGCTTCTGTCCGGTCACCTAAATTTCTCCTGACAAATCATCACCAATTATCCAAATTGGTTTCCATGCAGTGTTGAAAAATTCCTTGTCTTCCCAATAAAAAGCCACGATTACTCTTTTTGAATTTCATTGTTTTGATTCAATTTTTATTAGATATACTTTCAACATTTGATCAACACATCTGGTTAGTCCCTCTCCATGGCTGGATTTTGTACCTTGACGCTGGTGGGAGGGCCTAATCTCATGTTATTGATTCATTGGAGATAGCTGATTTAGGATAGATGTCGCTAGGTCATGTCATTGTATGACCTTCTACTCTAATGAACCATTCATGGGAGAACCAAAGGTCCAGCCACACAAAGTAGTGATAATATCACACTCGTTCCTCTTTCTATGTAATAGCCACGTCGTAGCACGCATGTATACAGGCACTAAAGTTGAGTGTGATATTGACAGGTTGGGCCGCAAATCACTAAAAATTTAATCATAGCTAGATTTATTCAATTTTGAAAAAAAAAAAAATATTCAATTTGAGGTGGAAGTTTGAACTGTGTCATAGAATTTCCTATGCAGTGGACTTCTAGACCGTGGTCATAAGTATTGTGGTTTTGTGGGATGCGGAGGAGCCCATTGGGGAACTCAGAATGAAAGAAGTGCTACCGGTGGGCTTTCCCGCAATTTACGCTTAGACGAGGCTAGTTTGTAACAGTTTGTAGACGCCTGACATCAAGTAGATAAGGGACACGACAGGAGGTGCAGTTTTAATTGGCGTGGCAATTCTTTCATCGTTCATAAATTATAATTTAAATATATGCGGTATACGACAGCCGACTTTCAAATTATAGCAAATCATAGGGAGATGTTACTTTGATATAGCAGCTATGCAGCGTAAAAACAACATGAAACTAACAGTGGCATCTCAAATAGCCTGGTCACATTTATACGAACTACAGGGAAGGCATCTTTCTATCTTTTCGGAATTTGCCGTATATCATTGTAATGCAGAATTATAAAATAACGATTTTATGATCACCTTAAATTTTTTTTTTAAACTGCCAAGAAATCAGATACGTATTCTTTCATCCCCCGTTCTTCTACTTTCAGACATTCTTCTCTTTTCAGAGAGCGAGTAATGGCGCTATAACCATAAGCCATATAGGGCTAGGACTTTAGTTAATGATTAGGTCTCAACCGTTTGACGAGAAATGGAGCATCACTTAACCTTTTTAGATTAGATGCTCCCAACGACTATGTTTTTAATACTTTGTTTTTTTGTTCTGTGCACCAAACAGGACTTTCTGTTCAACTATTCTCTCCGACTATTCATTTCCCTTTTCCTTTGATATCTACTGAAGACTACGTGGGTTCTCCGTGTCTTCTTAAGGTAGATACCAAATCCTCCCTATCTCCAACGGTTGCATGGACGTGGCCAGGTGAGTGATCGAGGAGTGTCTTCGTGGAGATTATTGTGTGAAGAAACGTATCAGTTATTTGATCCGTTTTATGGTGACATGCAATGTCTTCAACGAATAATTCCTCATCGTAGCTCCATCCACGAGGTGTGCAAACGTCAATGCTAATGCTAATGCTAATGCTAATGCTAATGCTAATGATGATTGTCAAACATAAATTTTGTTTCACAGGCTCCACCTTCTGCGCTATTAGAATGGTAACATAATTATTTGTCACATTAAAGTACAAAGGCAAACAATGAAACATTTCGTGTTACTTGGGTTGCTTCTCCGACTTCGGAAATTTTGTTCATTTTGATTTATCCATGAAACAGAAGCTTTGTGGAATCCCAGAGCATCATCGTCATCAACGTTTTTCACTGACGGGTCTTTGATAGAGGACTCCGCTGGCTTTGGAATATTTAATGAAATTTATAGCGCCAATCGTAAACTTCAAGCCCCCTGTTCTGTTTTTGTCGCGGAATTGGCAGCAATTCATTTTTCTTTAGAAACTGTTGCCTCTTTTACACCGGATCAATACTTCATTTTCACGGATAGTCTTAGTTCTATAGAGGCTATTCGTTCCTTGCGGCCGGTAAAGCACACCTCCTATTTTCTTATGAAAATACGAGGTCTTCTAAGTGCTTTATCGTCACGTTCTTTTATTATCACCTTTGTGTGGGTCCCTTCTCATTGTTCGATTCTTGACAATAAGAAAGCGGACTCGCTTGCAAGGGTGGGCGCTATGGAAGGCGATATTTATGACCGACAAATAGTCTTCAACGAATTTTTCTATATTTTTCGTCAGATATCACTCGATAGCTGGCAGTATACATGGAGTAAAGGAGATTTGGGACGATGGCTACATTCTATCACTCCTGACGTGTCTAAGAAATGTTGGTTCAGGGGATTGGATGTGGGTCGCGACTTCATTCGTGTGATGTCACGCCTCATGTCTAATAATTATTCTTTGAACGCTCATTTGTTCCGTGTTGGGCTGGGAGACATCAATCTCTGTGAATGCGGACAAGGTTATCAGGACGCAGATCACGTTATTTGGTTTTGTACTGAGCATCGTTGAGTCAGCTCTGAGCTTTATAAATCCCTTCGGGCTCGAAGTAGACAACCCAATGTACCGATTCATGAAATTTTGGCTGCTCGCGATCTGGAGTTTATGAAACTCATTTATGTGTTTTTGACTAACATTACCCTTAGATTGTAGTTTGATTAACTTACTTGTTTAGGTTAAATTTGGGAGGAATGTTTGTGCCAGTGTGTTATTGCGGTTGTGTGTAAGAGTGTGGTTGTGTGTGTGTGAGCGAGCGATTTTTTTTAAAATTAAAAACGTTTAATTAAAAAAAATGTAATTTGACGTTCTAGATATAAGAAAACCATATGCTTTGTTCAAAATATCCACCCCAATTATCCCATCCTTAAAATTGTTATTCCTATCAACCTCGAGACGACCGCGAGTAATCGGTTCTATCCCCTTAACCTTAGTTTTAAAATAACTGATGTATATAAACATGATAACTTGGCTCTGTAAAGTTGAATCGATTGAGCCTGTACATATAAATGAATTCATTCAAAAAAATAAGTTTAACTACACTTCAACACCCCTTCTCGAACAGTTTATCCTAAATTTTGTCCGTAGAGCCTTGAAACGGATAGGTTCAATATTCAGGGATCCTGACGCCACATGATCACGAAGGAATTGATGTTTGACGTCGATATGTTTGGTGCGCTTTATCTCCAAATTCTTCGCCATGTATATGCAGACCCAGTTGTCTTGGTAGATTGTAACCGATGCGCAAGATTCTGTCAGGTCCTCAAGAACTCCTTTTGACCAATTTGCCCCAGTCACCTGCCTCGCTGGATGATGTTGCTACTGTCTGCTGCTTCTGGCTACACCAGGAGACGGAACATCCGAACACCATGAACAAGAAGCCGCTGACGGATTTCCTTTCGGAGATGCATCTTTATTATTGTACTTGGATTAACCTAACCTGCTATTTATTGGAGGTACTTGAAGTCATTATGTATTGATCCATGGAGAAGGCGGGAGAACAATACTAGTCGTGAAATTCGAAGGCGCATCATCAGTGGAAATCGTGCCTACTACGGGCTCCAGAAGAAACTGCGGTCTAAAAAGATTCACCCCCGCACCAAATGCACCATGTACAAAAGGCTAATAAGACCGGTGGTCCTCTACGGACACGAAACATGGACCATGCCTGAGGAGGACCTGCAAGCACTCGGAGTTTTCGAGCGACGCGTGCTAAGGACGGTCTTCGGCGGTGTGCAGGAGAGAACGGTGTGTGGCGGCGAAGGATGAACCACGAGCTCGCTGCACTCTACGGCGAACCCAGCATCCAGAAGGTGGCCAAAGCCGGAAGGATACGATGGGCAGGGCATGTTGCAAGAATGCCGGACAACAACTCTGCAAAGTTGGTTGTCCGTTCGCTAATGATCCGGTGGGCACAAGAAGGCGTGGAACGCAGAGAGCACGAGGGGCGGACCAGATGGAGCGTGATCTGGCGAGCATTGGACGTTACCGAGGTTGGAGAGCGACAGCCACAAACCGAGTATTGTGGCGTACTATTGTTGAATATGTTTTATCCTAAATGTGATGTTGAACAAATAAATGTATGTGGGGTATGTGTCCCTTAACTCAGCCTATTATGCAATGATTGATTACATTTTTTGTTATAACTCATAATTTTTTTACGCTGTAAGCGAGATTCAACTTGCTAAGATACGTTTGATAAGACATTTGGTAGTTTGTGTAACGAAAAGTTACACAACACTTTTTATAAAGTCAGAAACTTTCAAAGGATATAAATTTAATGTCGGTCTATAGCACCAAATTGGGTCTATTCAGGTATGCAACTTCGTCCCATTCGATGGATTAATTACTAAATTCAGTCTTTGTACGGTTTTTTTTTTTCTAATTTTATGAGTTACGGCATTGCCAGCTGTATTTGATTCGCTAAATACAACATTTCACAAAACAAACTGCCTTGAAACACTTAAGTGATGTTCATATATGATTTATCAGCCATTCAGTAAAGAAAACATTATAATTCACTATACAATGATTTTGTTCCTCAGGTTTGTGTTTAGACGAGCCACTTGAATATACACGGTGTTCAATAAGTTCGGATACACTTTCAAAATTTGTTAAAAAAATGAAAACATGTTTTTTTATTTTTTGGATTTATGTTATTGAAAGCTATGTTCACAAGGAACGTTTACAACATTTCTCTTGGAATGACCCTCCTTGTACTCCTTAACGAGCTTCAAACGTTTCTCGAACGCGTCGCAGGCGGCACGCACGGACTGCATGGGCATTTCGTCCCAGATTTTGAGAATTACCGTCTTGGAAATGATCCAAAGTGCTGACCTTGTATTCGTTCAGCTTCGCCATCATATAGGACCAAACAAAAAAGTCGAAAGGATTCAAGTCCGGGGAGCTGGGAGGCCACAAAGTTTTGTCCAGAAAGTCGGTTAAATTGTCCCGACACCAGGCTTGAACCTCATTTGCCGTATGGGCTGGTGCACCGTCCTGCTGGAACACGTAGTGCTCATCGCCGTAGAGGCTTCGGAGACTGGGGGCAACAACCTTTTCCAAAACCTCAGTTTTGTAGTACGCCGCGTTGATTTTGACGTTTTTTCAATAAACACCAAGGGTAGCTTACCACGTTTGCATACTGCCCCCCAAACCATCACCGACGCGGCACTTTGGAACCGAGGGATGTTTATATTGGATTCAGGAATGCTGTCCCTCGATGGCGCCCACACCCGGTCATTTTGCACATTGTGCGGCTGCTGCAGCACGAACAGTTTCTCGTCCGAAAAAACAAACTCCTGACCAGCGTGCCGAGAGAGGATCCTCTTAGCTCGATCCAACCGCTTTTTGCTGGTAGCCTCCGAAACGCCATGGACCTTACGGTTTTTGTAAGGCCTGAAACCAAGGTCCTTGGTGAGTATGGTGTGAGCGGTTCCAATGGAAACGTTGAGATCTGCAGCCGTTTTCCGGATTGAGCGGTTCTTTTTGCGCCGAATTCGCTCCCTCACGATCTTGATGACCCGTGGCGTCCTCGCTGAACGCGGCCGACCGGATCTCGCACGGTCATTGGTCGAGGACGTCTCCGGTATCGCCTGATGGTCGTGTAGACAAAGTTCCGCTTGACCCCATGCGATTTCAGCAGCCGGAATATATCGCCGGGTCGCTCACCGTTCAAAAAACGCTTAATTACGAAGTCCCGATACTCTTTCATCGCGCGTAACAAACGAACAACAACTAACAGAATGTCAACACCGCGCACATTCGGTAGCGTATGAATGAAGCTAAAGCTGACACCAATACCAATGCAGAATATGTACATGGCGCATACCTACGCAATGATGAAAACTTGTATTCGAACTTATTGAACACCGTGTACTATACAACAGGCCATAGTTGGGAACATACAAAAAAATATGTCCCCAACATTGGGTATTCGATTTTTTTTTAAATCATGGTTATTTTAACTATGTGAATAGTTAGTTTGTATCGTTTAACTATTTTCTGTACATCCAGACTGCATTACTTGCTGTATCGATTCGAACAGGCCAAATTTAGATCACTTGAAGATCGCATGGATCATCTGTTCAGCTTAACCAGTGAAATCATGAAGCCCCAAAAGTTCAAGAAATCAAAAATTACGCGGAAGTGAACAACTATTAGTTGATTCATATTGTCTCAATTGCTTTGGATTGCATCGGTCATCTTAATAGCAACGTGATTTTGTTGATTATCGCTAAATTAATGACACATTTGGTACATAGGCCGAATGAAGGAGCTAGGCTAACGTTACATCCCCTTATCCTAGGGCTGAATATTCAGAGAGAGAGAGAGACCGCATGGTCTGCGCTGACGCGCTGCATGTAGCTTCAGTACGGAATAGTTTGGGAACGTCCATAATACGACAATTCTTTACAATTGTACACATTCATGGGAAAGTGTTTAGGCAATGCAACGACGATGGGTCGATGACTGACGAGGGTTTTGACTTTGAAACACAATGACGCAACTTTTGCGTTCTGCTGTGATTGAACAGGATTCGATGACATGTGTGATGCACATGTCACAACTTCCTTTTTAGGGATGGACTTATACAGGGTTCCTCGGTAATTTAAGGGGTGTTAAAAGATCATATTTGAAGAAAAAAATTGTTCTACGCATATGATCATATCTAAAAAATCACTGAGTTACTAAACTTTTTCTGTTTTGGTATAAGCTTGCCAGAAATTGGCTCTAACTCTAAAACTATGACACAACACAAAACTGTTACCTTCATCGGATAGCTTGGTAATTTTCCCTATTAATAGTGTCCTTTTTACTTTAAATAAGTTGCATTTAGATACATTTAAGGGATAAACGAGTCTAAAACTTGTGTTTTTCTACAGATTTGCCCTTATTAGTTAAAAAAAATACGTATTAAAGTTTATTGTTTTGTCTTATTGAAAGATGCCTCTCATACCGTTCTACACTTCTCTCTTTGACACCAACTTTCTATCTTGTTTAGTTTTGTCGCAATTTCGTACTAAACATATCTGGTTGGGTCGTTAATCAACGGTTGCGAAAAACACGAATTCAACCCCACCGTGCGTTGCTGTTGACGTCTGTTTGCAGTGCGCATAGCATACTTGATCGCCACGTGGAATGACGGTATGAAAGAAGATAAAGCTAAACAGAAACTTACAGCTGGCAGAGAACAAACATGTATTCTCCAGAAGAGCAGGCGGATATTCATCAATGTAACGGTTTTGCCAACTGTGTGGCAACGACAGCCCCCAGAATTCCCAACCGTCGACTACCAAACGCAAGTATGTAGAAATAATACAAGTAGGCAAGATGTTTAGTTTGTAAAAAAAATTTTGACACAGGAACCTTCAGGTCTACACACCGCCGGTTCCGGGATGTAACATTATTTTGGACTGCAACTCAAGCCGACCAGCCCTGCCGGTCGCTGACGCCGGTCATGGAGGAGAGAATTTTAAGAACTGTGAGAAACGATCCCAAAACCAGTACAAGGTGAGTTGCAGCTTAGTTACCGGTCTCTCAAGAGAGCGTGCCGCGTTTGCACCAAAACGCATTCGTGTTACAGCCTCTCAGGAGAACTTGAGCAAGTTTACTCGCAATCCGAAGGAGTTTGTGCGCCGATTCATAAGCATGTATGAAACTTGGATCCATTACTACACACCGGAGTCATCGCAGCAGGCAGAACAGTGGGTTTCACCGGGCGAAAGTGCTCCGAAGCGCCCGAAAACGCAACAATCGGCGGGGAAGGTTATGGTTTCCGCGTTTTGGGATGCGCAAGGTGTAATATTCATCGACTATCTTGAAAAAGGTAAGACCATAACAGGCGCATACTATGTGGCGTTATTGGATCGTTTGAAGGATGAAGACCAGAAAAAACGACAATGCGCCTGCTCAATCATCCTCAATTGCTCAGTTTTCGTCTGTTTTCTTGCTCCAACCAAACCTTGTCTCCTATCGCTATACCAATGGGATTTAAAGATAATTGCTGCTCTTGAATTCCAGTTGTCTTAGGTTTTTCTAACAGAGTTTTTGCATTTATAGCTGTTTGTTACATCTTAAATTTCAGTTCGTTCCAATATGATTCGTGATGATAGATTGGATCAACTCTTGTTACATTTGTAAAATGACTCGGTATGTTTGCAAGTTTTCCAAAAACTAAATCGAAAAGGCTAAATGAATGGTCTATGCGATATTATAATTAAATGTGTAGTAATTGAACGAAAAATCCCACTCATCTTGCTCAACATTTATAACATTTCTTAAGTATTCATTGAGGCAACGATGGTTTATTTCGAGGCTTCCTGTTGTTTGTGGATGATATGGCGTTGAGAATTTGTTTTTGATTGATAATAGTTTGCCAAACAATTCGAAAACTTTATTTTAATATTCGGTTCTCATATCTGATTTTATTGCCAATGGGTAACCGTTTATAAGAATGCAACTTTCTACAAATCCTTTGGCGTAGTATGTCAGAACGCAAAGCTAAGAGTCAGTTCTATTGTGGTTACATCACATCCATCGATTCTCCACTGTAAAAGCCGCACATCGAAATTGTACTAATTCCTTATGCGGTATATAATTTCAAGTCATCTTGGGAGTTCCCAAGTATTGTAAAATAATTTTAAATATTTTTTTTTCGGTGTTTATGATTCATTGCCCAGGAGGTTCGTTGTGGATGCGTAGCTCCACCGATTTTGGCCTTTCATACGGCGTTACTGTGAACATAAACCTCGATTTGCTCTTGCTATTAAGTGGAGCTTGCTTAGTCGTTTTAGTAATCTGCAAGTACCATGACCTCCTATAGGCTCATTATGAATTTCAGAGATTATTTTTTGAATTGTTTCCTTGTTTTTGATAATTTGTGCTGGCACATAAATTCTTATTGTCACATGATTCAATGCTTTATTGCATTCTTGTTTAAGCATTCCTTGAGGAATTGTTGTAAATATGTTATCATCCGCTCTTATAGCTAGCTTTTTAATTTTCGTTTTCGTGGCCATTTCATCTATCACCCAATGAATCGCGGTTAATTCTTGTTCAATGGTCGATTCCTTCCTTTCGCCTATGTTTTGACTCATCTTCCAGCTCGATTCAATGGAATCCTGATGCTAAGTCTAGCGTAGTAAAGTACTTAACTCAACCCAGTTGATCAAGAATGTCCTCAATCCAGAAAGTGAAAAATCATCTGCTTTTATTTTCTTGTTGAGTTGTCTGAAATCGACAACTAAACGCTCATTTTTTTCATTATTGGTCGACTTTTTTGACACAAGAAGTAATGCTCAACTGAATGATGATGTGGAATTTAGAATAATTTCATCATCTAAAAACTTGTGGATTTGTTTATTTACTCCTGTTTAAGTGCATCTGGTGTTCTATAATTCCTTACGCCGGGATATCATCACTTAAATTAATTGTTTGTTTATAAAAATTGTTACATGTTAAAGTGTCCGATTGAAGAGCAAAGATATAATTATATTTTGCACATAATTTCAAGAACTGTTGTATAACTTGGGTTCTATTGTTTTCTCATTAATATTCATTTCTTTGAAGAGACATTCATTACGCTTTTGTTGTTTATTATTGTAACAAGTAAAAAATTCATATTCAATGTGTTTTGGCAAATTTTTGAAATTTTTACAGATTTGTTCGTAGTATTTATAAACTTTACTATCTAGTTGGGTTTTACTAGTACGGTTGGGTATTTGAGCAAAAAACTCCTCATTTAATATCAGTTGCAGGTAATACAAATTCGTTATTTAAAGTTTGTTAATTAAATTTTCTGTAAACTTCACAACGTGATGGAATTACTAACTCTCCATTTAAATTATCTTCAATCATCATGTCAAAGTATTCTGACTGATGATTTCCAGTCAATGTTCAAGTGTGATTGTCTATAATGCACCTGTTATTAACTAGAAAATCTCGACGTAGAATTCCATTTGTTGTATGGGTATATCTTTAGGTACTGTTTGAAATTTATGAGGTATTTTGATTCCATTAGATAAGTATAAGAATGTTGAATTGATTCCTAAAGTTTCAATGGATTCTAAATAAAGTTTAGATATGTCACATTTATCTTGAATACTTATTAGCTCTGCAGTTTTCATATTTTTAACTTTGATTAAGGATATTTCAGCACCAGAATCAACAAGAAATGAGTAATTTCTGTTCGAAGCATCAATACCCAATGACACTAAATGGATGTAATTGTACCTGAAACGTTTGAGATCGAAGGCTCTTCGTAAGTACTGCAAAATTCGAATAAATTCGCCAAGCGTACCCATTACCGAATGTAAAATCGTCTTCTTTACAAGAATTATTCAAAACGAATCCAATCTAACTGTTCGTGTACGAATAAACTAGCGCCGCCTGCTTGTCGAGAATGAGCCTCACTCATACGGAAGATCCCCTGTTCATCGAGTCAACGAGTAGTCGTCCTAACGAGATGTCATCACAACGTAGTCCGTACTATGGACACAAATTGAATCTTTAGCTTTTTCAGATGTACAAATGTACGTTATGTATTCAACAATGTTCATTGAGTCTTATGGAAGCAAAACCGACAGTATAAGATAATCTGGGATGAAACAGGTTCTTCAACCTGTTCTGGAGTATTGAACTTAGAATCTACAATTGTAACTTTAGCTTTCCCGGCTATAACAAATTATGATATGTTTTCAATCATGTAATATACATGAATACATATAGTTACTATTAGTAGCCGAAAAAAACCATCACAACTGTAGACCCTGAATTCTGAACTCAAAAACAGTTTGGACGACCTAGAATCTCTCAGTTGATTGGATTATATCTATTGACCTTTCGGAAGATTCAGTAAACATAGTTGAATACATATCGTACATTTTGTGCAACCGAAAAAGCTACAGTTACAACAATTTCTGTTCTTCAACACAGTTTGGATGATCTAGAACATCCCAGATTATCTCATGGTATTTGTTGACCTTCCAGAAGATTCAATGATTATGGTTGAGTAGATATCGTAACTTTTTATAGTTGAAAATATATACAGATACAACAATAGTTAGAACTTAACTCGAGGAGGCTATAAAATGCCTGTGTCTGTGTTTTTATGTCTGTGTTTTCGTATGTATGTAACGAAATAAAATAAGCCATGTGTCTCAGCAACAACTGAACCAAATTGAACGCTACAACCACCAAATGAAAGGTATCACGGTCAAATTACAGGGTGCGGCAGAAAATAATGCGAAAATGTTCAAACTTGAGTATTGGGTTAATTCGTGTAGCTAGTGACTAATTTCTATCGAAAGTGTATTTGTTTATGTTAACTTTTAAGTGCTGCATCCAAACATTCTATTTGTTTTATTGCAAATTCGTCAATTCGTGCTCGCCCAGAAGAAGCCGTAAGAGATGGCCAAGGTGGTAGGGTGGCATTTGGCAACAGTTTACCGCATAAAAAAGTCCCTGCAGGATGGTCCTAAGCAGCGGAAGCCGGGAAGCCGAACGTGATTAAATCGGTCCGTGCAAAAATTGCTCGCAACACGGTGCGTTCCATAAGAAAACTTGCAAAGGAAGCCAATATTTCGGAGAAATCCATGCGGAGAATCATCAAAGAAGACCTGCATGCATCTTCCAGAGCCACTTGATTACGGACCGGGTCAAGGAGCTACGAGTGACTCGTTCCAAGAGATTGCTTTCCTTGTTGAAGGAGGAAAAAATGATAATCCTGTTCTTCGACGAAAAGCTTTTCAGCATCGATGCTGTGGCCAACAGCCGCACGGACCAGTTCATTTCACCGTAGAAAATAAAGAGCGTTCCGGGAATAGTGTAATTTAAATTTCAAACCAAACATCCGGTTGGTGTCATGATGTTTGGCTTGGTGGCGTCCAACGGTTTGAAAATTCCGCCTGTTTTCATTGATGCAGAAGTTAAAACCAATACCGAAGTGTACATCGGTATTTTAAAGGACCAAGTGCTTCCCTGGATGAAGGCCAACTTCTTCGAGGACCAAAACGTTGTCCTACAGCAGGATGGAGCGCCGTATCACACGTCCAATCGAACCCAACAATGGTTGAACGATAACATGAAATTTTGGCCAAAAGATTTGTGGCCCTTAGCAATCCAGATCTTAATCCGTTGGATTATTCGATTTGAGCATATGTTGAAGCACGAGACTGCAAAACATCACACCCTAGTGTGAAAACCCTAAAGTCAACCATAACACGCACATGGCACTCAATGTCGGAGGACTACGTCCGAAAGGTATGCGCTGGCTTTCGGCGTCAGCTCGAGGATGTTATTTGTAGAAAATGGAGGACACATTGAATACATTTGTTTAAAAGGACTTTATAAAGATAACTGCACTCAAAAATGTTGATATTATTGCTTGAATTAGTTGACAATGGGATTTGAAAGATAAACAACAAATTTTCGTATTATTTTTTGCCGCACCCTGTAAACGCTATTGTGTGGTTTTAAAATCGGATAACTCGATTCGGAGACATTGACGGAACAAGTTCCGAAAATACACGGATTCTAGGAACTTAATCATTTTCTCAGCAACCACTCAACCGAATTGAGCGCCAAACCATAGTCTTATTAAATGCCTTTGAATTGTTTTGGATTCGGATATCCGATTCTGGAGATATGGAAGAAACAATTTTCAAAAATACTCGGATTACAAGAATTTTGGAAAGTTATCCCTGTTTTTCAGAAACCACCGGTCTATTTAAGGTGCAACGAACACGAAATGAAAGGTATTGTAGCCTTGTTTTTATTGATTTATATGTTTCTGGAATTGGTTATCTTGTTTCGAATAACACGGATTTTAGGAACTTAGTCGTATATCTTGGTAACCACTTGAATTGATTCCATAGAGCTTATTTAATATTTCTGGAATGGGAGAACCTGTTCTGAAGATGTGGTAGGACAACATTCCAGAAAACTTAGATTTTAGGAATTGTGCAGACTATCTTGGTAACAACTAGACTGGATAGGACGCAAAAATCGCTAAATGAAACCTATAATGGTCCGATAGAACCATAATAAAAGGTTTGGAACAGTTCCGGAGATATAGTTGGACAAAGTTTCGGAAAACATGGATTTCAAGAGTTAGGAATTGGACGCAATAGGACAGTAAGTAATAATGGTATCGGTCACCCAAATTGGGTTCAGCAGTCACCAAAAGGAAAAAAAAAGTATTGAGGTCCAAACCTATCCCAAGCATCCAGGGAAGTTACTAGAAATAAATAGACATCACATAACATGAGAATGCGTAACAAAAAAAAAAAGGATGTGGAATGTGGTCCTGGTCCCTTGATGCTGCCACTATTGCGATTATTTTAGACCTCGTATGTGATTTGGGGTGTCACATGATATGTTTTGGTCCAAGTAAATAAAAATAGCCTCTTCTCCGGAGGAACCCAGAACGTGCCAATAAGGTTTTGGGCGCACCTGTGTCACGATATTTCTCGGTTGAAGGCTGCTTGTCTCCAGTTTCTCGAATGTCCCACACTTCCAAGGTTTTGCTTTCTGTGCTAGTAAGCACATTTAAATTTGCATACTGTCAACAGCCACCTTAAGCCTCTCAAAAATGGCAATCATTCAAACAACCAATACTCGCCTTACCCTTGGCATCCCACCGCCGGGAATGCACCAGAAACGCATTTCTCATCTCCTGTACCCCGGCACTCAAGTCATCAAACAAAATCATAAAAAAACGCAAATCACCTTTGTCCCATTACCGTTCGCAGGACAGCCGAGTCCGCCACTCACCCACCTGCCATTAAAGTGTCCATTTGAATGCCATTAACGTCGGTAAGTATTTATTACGCAATAAATTATTTTACCCCCCTCACTTACTCATCGTCATCGCCGGCATTCCGGCACCGGCGCCGGAGTCCTCCCGAAGCTTCCCGCAGGGAAAGGCTAACGCGAAAATCTTGCGGTCCGATGGCCCGACCAGGTAAACCACTCACTGCATTGCTCGCAGCCCTAACAAACGCAGCATTGGCGGAAGAGCATATTGAAAATTTATTGTAGGATTTTCGTTTAATAACCGAACAAATTGACACACACACACACATACGCGTATCACCATTCCGTATCGAAGCTGCGGACGAACTAAACTGCTAGGCCTACTAGGATCTATAAGTACATCCTATTTAAGCTCGCATTCGGAAACGGCGGAGTTTGACGGCAGTCGGACCATTTGAGTCAAATTTCGAATGTCGGAACGTAGGTATTTAGAACGGAGAAGGATTGTTTCATGATTAAAATGTTTGTATGTGTGATACTAGGTATAATACCGATATGTTCCTGTGGCCGTTCATCGGAAACAAGCAATAGGTATAATTTGTAGTGATTGGGTTCCTGATTTGGCGGGGCGGGGCGTAATGTCTGGATGGGGTGGCAGGTTCACCTGTTGAATGTGAAATTTGATGGAGTGTGTGCCCAGTGAGCTAGAGATGTTGTAAAATCCGTGTCGAACATCGACAGCTCATGCTGCACAGAGCGAACGAAGCGAAGGAATGGGAACTATTACCTATTCGGGGGAAGGGCTGCGTGGGTGGCGGGAGATGGTCAGGGTCATAAATTTACTTTCGATATAGTTGTAAATTAACCTCGACATTAGCACCGGGGTGAGCACTGGCTCAATGAAATTAGTGCTCGTCGGTGTGAAACGCCAGTTAGTGGCTTGCTATCGTAAATTTGATTTTCAGCCATTTGTAACAACGAATGAAATGGTCGAATGGTGAATGTTCATTCAGATCACTTGCAGTTGAATGTTGTTTCAATAACTCACAAACTGGTATGGTGAGTGGTTTCATTATAAATTCATGGCCGACATCGGTGGCAATGGCCAAGGGTTTTACAACCGTGCGTTCAAGCTATAGTTCCTCCGAATAATCACTTATAGGGCCCAGGAACGACAACCTCCGGCCCCTTGTTGAGTAACAATAAAGTGGCAGTTAATTAATTCCTCGCCGAAGAGCGTAGCCCCAAAATGGGGAAGGCGCCAGAAGAAAATTAGCCAATTTAAGCAAGTAGTTGGTAGGCAATTTATAGCTTCCGACGGTGTTGTCCCATTTGAACTTTTTAGTACTACAATTTAATTTTACACCTTGTTAAGAGTCTGCAGACACACGGTGCACGAATGAATTTACATAACGACGCAGGACAACGACGCACCCGAAATGACTTGAGTTGGTCGACGGAGAGGATACAAAGGGAGATAGTGCCTACCGACCGCAATCACCTCGTTCGCCATGGCGGTAAAATGTGTCTTTAATAGAGCTGGAAGGTCCTTTTCGGATGGCGGTGCAAACTGAGCCCAAACCAAAAGGAAACCCTCGTAGGAAATGGCAACTAGCCGCTTTACTCATGTGGAATAATAATTAAAGGATATTAAAGGCGACCAATGTTGTGGAAACGAGAGGTTTGGGATCACCACCAGATGACGTGCTAAAGCGATTTCGAATTGAGCAGTTTACTGCGGGCACGGAATCTGTGTAGAATGACAATCTTTTTTAAGGAATCCACCGTGTGCGGCTTTATCAATTAAGAAACGTTGGTGTTACATCTTGGATTTATTTTTGTTAGCCAAATTATGAGAACAGCATGGATCTTCGCAAATCGGCAGAATGCAAAACTGATTAGAGAAACGATTGAATGTGCGCCGATGTGCTACAATATAGAAAATATGAATCTTTATCATCTATGTATATAACACAACATCAAAAAAAATGTTGCAGTGGCAAATGGTTCGGATATCGCTTGAAGTAATCCCTCACCATCCTTACGTTCACGGGGTCGGTCGTCTCAACTTTTCTTCCACTACCAGCTCACCGCTAAGTCGTCTGGGTCTTCTTGAACGATTTTACCACAAGGTACATGGTGAAATTGTCGATTCCCAACTGGTTCAAGTTCCACCTGTGGGAGTGGACTCGATTTTCCATGACCGCGCCTATAATTTGTTGTTGAAGCAGTTCTTGCCATTTCGATAACCACTTAGCAGATTGTGATGAAATTTCCACATGTAATAACTACATTCTAAGCTAGTTATACTCGATGTTTCATAACTTCATCACATTTGCAATAAAAATCTATATACACAAGAAAATGTTGTCAAGTACAATCTTTATTAATCCTGGAAAGTTCGAACCTTGAACAATGTTTTTCATAAGTTCAAGGGCTTTCGGAAGATGGAGAGCATCCTTCGGACTTAGGTTGAATTAGTTACGGTTTGCCAATGATGATGAATCGCTTACACAACAGTAAACTGACAAATTTTGAAGGAACGAGCAATATTTTGAGTCAAACGCAACAGTAGTGGATCGCATCATGAACTTTGTCTCAGCTTGTGAAGGCATTCTGAAATTACCGAGCAAAAAATCACTGTATAAGTAAGTTTCACATTCTTGTTTGATAAATAAAATGACGGTAAGCACAATTTTCAAAGCTTAAATTACTTTCAAAAGCTTACCGGCTATACTAGTAATGATTTTGAATCTGGGACTATTCGAAACGATGAGCAACTATCAGAGAACAAAATAATATTTATCTGTTGATTGAAAACGATCGTGCTTTTGTTTCATTTAAGTAAATGCTCATGCGTAACTCTCTTTTGTTTTGGATTGGAACGCCATTTGCAGCTATCGAGAGCCATCTTCTCATTCGGTTCGGTTGTGCATTTCGAGTGAAACGGCAAAGTCTCCACACGGGTCTTAGTGTATTCATGGTGGCTGGTTTGGTGAAGTGCTTTGTGTCACGATAATCTTTTCGCAAATGTCCGTCCAATCCGATCGCTACGTTCGAACTACAGACCGTCACATGCGGTACGGCTAGCGTACCGTACTCGGCAACGAAGACACTCCAGCAGATTGCCATTGACCAGGCTGAGTTGTATTCCGCTACTGTTGACCCAGTGGTAGAAGATTTTTAAGTCGATGACCTGTTGTCCGGCGCTTCCTATGTAGAGTCCGCCAAAACTCTTTGCATATAAGTCTCTGTCATGCTCAGTTCTGCTGGATTTACGCTTAAAAAGTGGGCGTCAAACGCCCAAAAAGTTCTCCAGGATGTTCTGCCAGCAGATCTGGCCATCCAACCTCTCTAAAATTTACGGATGAGCAGATGATCTCCACGCTCGGCCTGTTGTGGGATCAGAAGGCCGACAACCTCCGATTCGAGGTAAAAGCACTTCTTCCAGCTGCCACCTAGACCAAGCGGAAGGTGATGTCATACATCTCCAAGATTTTCGGCCCACTGGGCCTTCTCGGTCCAGTCATCATGAAGGTAAAGCTATTCATGCAGCGTCTATGGGCTGCACATTCTCGCTGAAGTCCAAGTTCCTCGTTTCGTGTTTTCGTCGAACGATGCTACTATTCAGCTTCATTTTTTCGTCGATGCATCCTCCGTTGCAAATGGAGCTTGTACCGTAGAAACAGTGGTATCCATGATTGGCTCTGTTGTGTTAGTTTGGATTGTTGGCGAAGCTGATACCTTTGCTGAAGTGAATTCATTCAGAAGCGAGTGCTGCTTCTCATGACATGCACATACTGCAGTTGTATTTGGAACTGCATTTCTTCTACTGATGACCAACGCTAAGACAGTTCCAACATAGGCGCTATTGGGAAACCAGCTCTCAGCGTTAACTGACGTTCTTTCCAAAAAACACCGGACAAGTTCGAACAGAATGATTGTCCGAACAGGAAAGCGGACACGGTTAGCTTGGAGTGGATGAACCTGAAGCATTGACCGACATTTTCTGCTTGAAGCCTCTCTGATGGAAGCCGGCCACCTTCGACGAGGCTGGTTGATGACTGTCTGGCCTAACGGGATTGAGAATCTGCAGAAAGTCTACGTGATATAGAAAGTCGACCAATTTATGGTTCTTTACATCGTCCACGAAGCTAGTCTTCACCTCCAAGGCTCGCAGTGTGGCGTGATCCAGCTTGTACGAGAGCAGGTAGATGAGTCCCAATGGTAGTCCCAATGTTCCACCGATTTGCCCCCAGTTTAGCTAGGGCGCGAACATGACGTTGATAATTGTCAACCAAACCGTGGATGCGTGTTGAACACTCCTGCTTGAGTGCTGGCAACTAGTACAGTGCCTTGAAGAGTTACTTCTTGAGGTATTTGCGGTTGTCGTACCTCTTCAGAAGAGCGTTCCAAGTTGTAGTGTAACTGTTAGCTGCGGTGCTCACCGACTCAAAAGGATTCTTGTCACTACCATCAAGAGACTGGAGGAGATATTGAGGCTTGGCGACTGTGGAAATGTCGCCGTCCACGTGGATCATCGAAGTGAACGTATCCCCTATCGATATCTAGCGTGAAAGGTCCCCATTGAACTTTGGCAAGTCGATTTTCAGCAGACTAAGGTGAAAGTTTGCTTGATGTTGTTATGGAGCGAGTGCTGAATCAGTCAGTGCCGACTGGTTGGGATCCTTGGCAAATTTGATAAGGGACTGTCCATAAACCACGTAGACCAACATTTGACTCTTTCAAACCCCCCTCCCACATCGTAGACTTAAGTAGACTTTTTGCAACCCCACCCCCCAAATTTTACGTACACTTTATCAAATTCATTTTTTCATTTATGGAAAATGTTCTACAATATATGGCTGTGGCGGCTTGAGGAACGATTTATGAAATAAAACTCAAACAATTAGGTTATTCCGTTATTCATTTTTATTTTGTTTCATAAAAATAGGATTAATAAAAAATAACAACTATCAATTATGCAATTGCTAAAGATGCCCACACCATGGCTGCTTGAACCAATAATTAAGGTTCATCAGCGGAAGTTCTGGTGCAATTGTTTCTTAGATGTCAGGTCAGATGATTTCGACAAAACGTGATTCTATCCATAGAACTTCCGTAGCTCCGTTCTCGTTGACCTCACAAAAAATTTCTTCCTGGCGTTGCTGCAGAATCTTGAGTGGCCTTATTTCCTTCGAAGAAATATCTGCCTTGTAGATGCTGATCTGCATTCACTTTTGTCGCAAAATGCAGTCCATAATCAAAGCATATGCGGCTATTTAACTTTAACTCAAGTTCAGCTTACATTCTTTGAAAGTTTTCCACAGCATGTTGACGTCTTCTAGACCT